>VZTL01029093.1:0-18918 GCA_013400535.1 Scopus umbretta
TCCCTTTGGATGGCAGCATGACCATCTAGCCTATCAGCCACACCTCCCAGTTTCATGTCATGTGCAAACGTGCTGAGGGTATGTTCTGCCCCATCACCCAGCACATTAATGAAGATGTTGGATAGGTATGGATCATCGTAAAACACTTCTAATATCGATTTGCTCATGGACAGTGTAATATTTACTATTACTGAAATTGAGTTTGTTGTGACTACATGAGCCACAAAAATGTTTTTGATAGTCTTTTTTTTTTTTTTTTACTTAGTTAATGCACTAACCTGAAAATTATTAACACACACAATATCATCAAATACATTGCTCTGGGGAAATGCAGGTGATGACCCTTATCTACAATAACTTCCCAAACTAATGTTTATTTAAGTAATGTCTTAAGTATGAATATAGAAGAGAAACTAAAGAACAGAAGTCCTTAACTAAGAAGAAACTCTGTTCCCTCACCCCATTCATGCACACTTAATTTTAGTTGGTAAATAAACACAAGTTTACAATTAATTGTGAGCAGTTTTAAGAAATAGCATCTACTTTATGGACAGAAAACATGTGTATGTTACTTGATGTTCAGTGGTGAGCATTTTAAGAATATGTAAGCGGTCATTAAATTAATCCATAACAAAGCTTCCATGTGTCATCAAGTATGTCCTCTTTGTTCTTTCGTCTAAATGTGATCATGCTGCCATGTGAGACAAGCATGTAAACTATTCTGCTTCACTTGGAGCACCTAAAATAATACTCCCGTTACACAATGTCCTTTCAGTATATGAACTAACTGCCACATCTAATTGTGAAATATCCAATGTACTATGAATGAATTTACATCCAAATTTTGTGCCAGAAGGAGTCATGAAAATCTGTGGATTTTTTAAAGCATACCGATTTAAGATTTGCATCTACAGCCTTATAACTGTAGCCCAACAGTGCCATCCACTGCTTCTCCAAATAAGATTCCAAATATTTCATCCTCATAGGGTTTTAGGAAAAATATGACAAGATAATTGTGTTCTCTTAATATTTTACATGGCAATTGTCAGCTAGAGATGAAAATGAAATCTGTAAAGAAAGTTAAGGAATCAGGGCTTACATTAGGTATTAGTAGAAGGATCTGCAAGCAAAACCCTAATTGTGAGAATAATTAAATCTAAAATACTAGATTTAATTCGGTCTTCTTTCTATCACTTCTTAGCCTCCCCCCCCAATCATACATATATTCTCATTAAATATATCTACTATTATGATGATCCTCATTATTATAACCCACTGTAATATAATGAAAGACCCACTGTAATATAATGAAAGACACCTTCAAGGTGTAAATTGTAACGGAATTTGCTTAGGTAGAGTACTGAACACTATTGTGCTGAATCATATTGAACACTCAGTGTTTGAGCTTTTGCTGTCTGACTAGGTAATTAAATGAGTTGCAATTGCATCCTAATAGTACTTTGCAGCCTCTAAGTATCTGTTCTCTGTTATATGCTATTTCTAGCATAGGAATTTTCATAGCATCTTTATAATATGTTTTAAGTACAGATTCGTGAAATAGTCGATTTTTTCTAATGATTTCCTCAAATCTTCAATGTCAGAATCTCTGTCTTAACTCTAATCCGAGCTTTTCACAGATCCAAATAGGATATGAAAACTTTTTTTCCCCTCAAAACCTCTCTGCTGGGTTTCAAATGCCTTTCCTCTGAGATTTTCAGATTATCTGGCATGACCTGGATTTTAGCTGCTATTATAGGTCTGAGCTAATAGATTTTACTGCAGAATTTTCTGGCTTTTTACCAGCAGTTAACATAACTACTTCTGTTTCTCACTTTATCTGAAAGCGTATGACTCCGGAATGTTCCTGAAGTAATTAAATTGGCCTGCAAAACCATTCCTAAGACCTAAAAATCACAACCATTGCCAGTCTTAGAATTCTAGCTGCATTTGTCTCCCTTCCACCATTATATTTTCATGTGAAAAGAATACACAATATCTGTCTGTTCTGCCAAATGAAAGTCATTTACTTACCAAAACCAGTAAATTACTATGATGTGAAATGTTTTCAAACCCATGTGAAGGGTGTATTTGTTCTATTAATTCAGTCCTATCACTAATTGACAAAGAAATAGAAGTTACTGACCCATGTATATTCAGTGCATCTCACAGAAACATTTTGGAAGAACATTCTGTCAGTGAAGGTCTAATAATAGTCCTTCAGGACAGCTTTCACAGCTGGGTGAATGTAGCTCTTGGGACTCAGGTTTTACCATGTGCTTTTCTTACCTCCTATTTTCTATGCTTTAAGACTCCAAATTGAGGAGTAACAGCACTTTAAATCTTCTTTGGCTGTAGTTAAAAGCACAAAATGTTCCATTTTTAAATTTTCTCCACTCTTCTTTTTCTTGATGTCTTCTTGAGTGCAGGACTCCATTCTCCACTTTGTATCATTTGTTAAGGGAAAAAGGTGTTTAATAACACCAATAACTGAGTAAAGAAGCCAAAGCTGGACCAAACAGGCCTAAAAATGCAAGGTGAAATTCCACTTCTGCCTGTACAGAGGAAGGTGTTTTCTGAAGACCCGGGCTGACAGCCTGCCAAGCCCATGGCTGGAATGGACGACCATTATTTCAGCAGTGCTGCAACCGCTGCAGCCTAGAATCAGGAGATCATAGATTTAGATTATAGATTTAAAAAGTCCTTATTCTCCCACTCTTTCTGGCAGCCAGTAGGAGGCATGACAGGCTTCCAGGCAATGGGCTTATGTTTCTCAGTCTCTGGGCTACTTGCAAGCTAAAGATGGGTTAAGCTGACAGAGGCAGACGAAGGGAATCTCTCTGATGCAGGTGGTTCCTTGTCTTTCACAAATGGAATCACTATGTATAGATTACAAAAAGTAAAGAAATTCATTTTCAGAGACAATATATCTTTTAATAAAACAAAGTATTCTTACTCATCTTTTTACATTGCACTACTTTACATTTATCCCATAAAATATATTTCTATTACATCACATTAAAATTATCATAGAGGTTTTATGTAAATAGTAAGATTTGTGCACAGGAAACAAAGACTTTTGTATATGTGCACTGACTACTCCATATCCCTACAAGTACAGTGAGTTCTACAATACCACTTATTTTATCTGTTACTTGTTTTATAGCATTAACTTTGAAATACACACATAAACTACCAGTGTAGTGAAACAAAATGGAAGATTTTACGAGTTTCAGCATTATGCAAGGTACAGGCAGAGGTGCAGAAACATAGTGAAATATGCTTTTCACCTAGTGAAAGCGCTGTATTAAAAGCCAAATACATTTTATAGCAAGTTCTCAAATATACCACTAGCCAGCATGATAAGGAAGACACCGTGTTAAGAATTCTATCAGCCAGCATATTATGCATGTTTCCAGTTATATATTATGCATGTTTCCAGTTATATATTTAATTTTGTTTTTCATATCGTGTATGCTACATCATGATACAGCTTTTTTTCTTATCCTCTTTCTATGCCTAAAGAGTATATGTCCCAGTGTGTTTGTGTAAAGCCCTGAACATTGTCTACAGTAGCTATATTTTCACAGCTGAAAGGACTGAAGAGTGTTATATCTGTGTCTCTTTTGCCATATAGCACAGGTCATTCAGTCCCATGCCTTCAAAAAAGCTGATCATGTCATCTCAATAGCATCTCGGGTCCAGTCTGAATGGAAAATAGTATTGACAGTGCTTGCAAATTTAACGTAAATGCAGCAATTTTGCAAGTATCCCTGCAGCTGCATGGAAGGTTTGCGCTCTCTTGCGATCTTTGCGAAGCAGAGTGAAAGGCGCCACAGACCCCACGCAGCAGCTTAACGGAAGGTGAAATAAAATACTGCTCTCCTTTTTTCTTTACTGCCAACTGCTGCTAAGATTTCTGTGAGTGAGCTCACCTTAATATACACACAGGCTTTCTACCTGGGACAGTGATTACCATTCATGTATTTCAGAGACAAAATAATGAAAATCTTCTACATGATCTCACTGAGCTGTTTTAGTAATAGACCCTCAGACTCTGCTTTATCTCAGTGATATCTTGCGTACTGCTACTGTTTCGCTTTTCATCTGCTAGACTGTATGAAACAAAGATGTTTTATTACTGCAGCTATTTTTGTTTTTTTTTTTAAAAAAAAGAGAGAGTAAAATCCTGGCCCAAATCAAGCAAATAGCAAAGCTTTGGTTTTAATTTGAGAAATAATTGTGTTTTAGGTTCAGGAACTAGGCACTCATGTTTTTACAACGGCCTGGCCCAAACAGAAGTGCTGTCTGTTGCTACTAGAGCATAGTCCCTTAGCAGAGCTAAGAGGTAGACGCAAATATCCCAGCGTTAGGGCCACACTGCTGTCTCACAAATGTGTATATCCTGTGGGTGCTGCCCTTTGTCTGGTGTTGCTATAGGCATTGATCTATGCAGAAATAGAAACAGTTCCTCCCACCAGTTACTGTTGCTGCTGAAGTGAAAATGATGCATGCCGATTCTAAAGATATGGTGATCTATGTGATGATGAAATGAAATTTGCACAGGCAAAAAAGAGTACAGCACACTGAGCCAGTTGGAATTGCACAGTAAAAGACAACATAATGGAGAGGAAATCTAGCTCTTCTAATGACATTATTATATCAACAAATTTATTCTTTATAAATAACAGGGACAATCCTTTTAAGAAACAGTTACAGGAGACTTTGTCATGTATAGGAGATTTTGCCTGTGTAAAGACTGCATAAGATGTTCCTTCTGTATGTCGCAAAAGAGCAGAATTTCTTTTGAAAATATCACCATTCCAGAAAGCAAAGATCTTTTCAGATGTGTTGGTAAATGGGTTTTTCAAGGTACTGATTGTGAGCTGTTGAAGCTTTCTTATTTAAGTAAGTAGTCTCGATAGAAATTACAAGGGTTACCTAACTACTGGAATGATGATAGCTACTATAAAATCATTTTAAACTTACTTCCTACACCTTCATTCTCTGCACTAGAGAATGAGTTTTTTAGCTGTCCTATTATCACTCTGTACAGTGCCTGTTTCCAAACAGCTGATCTTGTTTGAATCTGACAGCAACAGCTTAAGTGGTGAGGGACAAAGTTGCCCCTAGCAGATACAATTGCACATGCTTTGGCCATGGAGAGGGAGAATTCAAAAATTAGAAGACAGACCACAATACTATAGCTATATCTTTCTTTTTTTAAAATATTGGGGTTTGAACCAGTCTCATGGTTTGAAGGCTCTAATTTTTAAATGTTAGGTAAGGTTTAGAAATGTTGTTGTAGAATAGCCCAGTATGGAAGGAGTCACATTTCTCACATGCCAGTGCATTACCATTGGGCTGCTAGCATACACCAAGTGTTTGTATCTCTGAAAAGTGTTTCATTTCTTCCCACGGCTTTATCACTATTAGTCTTTTCAATTAGACTTTTTCGTAAGCAGAAAGCCAAAGTGAAGCTAGCAGATGTGGGTGCAATTCCCCAGTGCAGGGAGTGCCTCTTTAGAATTCCGACAACTTTGATCCTGTCTTTGGGCTCCACAAGCAGATAGAGTCAGAACATGGCTTTTCCTGCAGAATGTGTGCTTGGATTAGGTATTTCAAACTCAAAACTGATCTAAAACTTTCAAGACAAAATCCAGACCTGAATGTTGAGACATGACATATTTTTCACTTATATGTTATCTTAAAAGCGTTTTATCAGATTCTATTTCAAAAGCATAGAATGCCTCGTTTAGCAGAATTATTTCATTATTTTGTTATCATGTCATACATATTTAAATTCAATCACCTTTTGCTTCTTACCTTATTAATTGCATTTTTCTATTAAATAGTTTGATTATCCTCTTCAGTGGCCTGTCTTAAGAAACCTTTGCTTACATGTGAATATTTTGAATTAAGGATAAATGAAATTCCTTTTTGCTGTCAAAACCAAATTGTGAAAATGCATTGCATGGCTTTGAAAATCAGTACACTCTATTAGCAGACCTGTCAATATAAAAAGTGCATTCCATTTCCACCTCTTGCTCTAATAACCTTTTCTATGTTACTCAGAGGCAGTTCACATAATCAGAGTATATTGTCAGCTTACTGGAGTTGGGGAAGCATGAAATGAAAATCGCGTTAATATTGATCCAATTCTCTTACTTGCAAGTGTCCTTGATGTCCTTTCCACTGAGCAATAACTGTTGGTGTGATGTAGTTATTTTCCTCTCAGCTATTACTGTACTTCTGTAAAATGGCTGGAAACACAGTTAAGAAAATTTTATTGCTCTTAATTATTCTTATTGTGTATCGTCTTTGCCTGTTTAAGTGATTCACAGCATATCAGAAAATTCAGTTTCTTTCTGCAATTTATCAAACTACAGTATACACCGAGAGGCTGCACTTCAAACTGACAGGGATTTGTAAAGGTCATCAGTCATGAAATATGAATCCGTTCTTGTGTGTACAAGTTACAGTGGCAAACTACATCTTAATCCAAATATAAACATCTGACTGTTTTAAGTTCCTGTTAGAAGGACTTCTTCTGGTTCCAGTCAGAATGAAGACTACCCTTCAGGAGCCTGAAAATGCCTTGTAACATTTGCTGGACTGGTTATATCCGTCTCTGTCACCTGCTGGCTGTTCATGATCAGTGCTGAATCAGTCCAGGATCCTTTCTCACATGCTCAGAACACCTGAAATCTCAAATAAATATAATGATAATAATGACGACTTCTACAAATTTATCTCGTAACCACTCTGAGCCTCAGTTTTCCTATGTATAAGCAACAAAACTAACAACTGACCAGCATGGTAACTTCATCTTTATTTTGTGTAAGACCTTTTATATTAATATACAACACTTTGACTTTCACTACAAGTATTTATTGTTTAAAAAGTCCTCAACCTCATCTGAGAAACCTGTTCATTTTGGCCTTGCCCATATTTTCCTCTTTGGTATAGTTTGCATCAGTCTCATTTTTACAATGCAAAACATCTGAGAATTTTTAAGAGAAAAATGTATACAATGGTATTTATTTACAAATGACTTGCATAAACAAGATCATTTGGTCAGCTACTAGGTATAAAAATTGGAAAAAAAAAAGTCTGGCATGTCTATGATTACATTTTCAGGTATTTATCTATTATAGAAAACAAGAATGGGATTTGTTTTTTTCTTTTGGTGGAAGTAATTTCCAATACAAATGTATGCAATTTTTAATTTCTATGCAATTTTCGTAGTTTTTCTCCCTCGTTTCTTCAAAGATCCTTAACAATGAAAATAAGATTTAGGTTCCTCTGTTTTTTATTAAATCTATTAAAACCAGCCTCCCCTTAATAACAGTCACTTCTCTGATTCTCTGGGGAAACTAAATTATATGCCAGTCAAAGCCGCCAGTTCCAGACACACACTGCAATTTAAATAACAACTCTAGCAGACACAGGTTGGGACAGTTCATCATGATATGCCAGCACTGGTCCGCTACTCAAAGCCAGAAGGCCGGTCTCTCAAGCAGACCCAGGGATACCTGCTGCACGTTTCCCACGGAGTGAACGCACTCCTAGGAGGGCTGGCTCTGTAGCCGTGCGGAAAGGTATTAGGCTGGGGTGGAGTGGTCACCATGTTGGTGATTTAATCTTACTGGGTTTTGTAGAGGTCAGTTTAGGGACTCCCAAGCAGCTGCTGTCCATAACTGTGACCGCTGTGAGGGTCCCGGTGCCTAATCAAGTTAGTAAAGATTAGCAATGAAAGCAGGGATTTAAACTGTTAGAATATATAAAGCAGGAAGATTGCCTCATGAAACTTTTTAATAGGTATTTGCAACTGTTAATAATGTTGAATGAACAAAAAAGGTAGATAATAGTGTTGCATTTTAATTCTGTACACACATAAGCTTGCTTCTTCCTGTAAAAGTTACAGTTCGTACAATAAACAAAAAAATCTCTTCCAAGAAAAAGCTTAGCTCTTTCAAATTCTGCTCATAAATTATATTTTACCTGTGATATAGTTTCAGGGTTCACATCATGACCTATTAGGTAGCCCCTTGTGAGGAACTAATTCTAAATTCCTTTATTTAGTAAAATATTAAAAACTACCTTAGGTGATAAAAATTCAGCAACAAAAGCTGCGTTCTACAGAGCAATACATACCAGTGATCTGTAAGGAGAAAAAGCAACTTTACCCGTAAAGGTTTCTGAGGAGAGCTAATAAGCTTCCCAAAAACTGTACTTTAGCTGCTATAAAAGAGAGTTTTTAATTAAATGCAGCATTTTACTGTAAAAAGAACAGACTTTACTTATGTCAAAATGCTCCTTTAGAAGCCACATAAAACTGTAAAAGACAATATATTAAAAACCTTTCTTATAGAAAAGAAGAACACCATCCCATGAAGCAGATTTCCAGATGTTTGGAAACATTAGAATTTCCTGTCAGTATATTTAGGTAACATTAAAATGAGGTTAACTTTCCATTCTGCCATCTCTCTTCAAAGATCAAAGAGCGCTCACTGCATAAATTGCTTTATCGGTAATTCGTTGAAGTAAACTATGGAAACAACTTTATAAGGAGCAGTAGTCTCCTTTTGTTGGTTACGGTATGACCAAGCAAACTTTTCTTAAAATCAGACATATTTTTGCCTCATTTTATATGAAATACAAAGAGAAAAATTTTAAATGCTATATTTCAATATATAATAAACGGATAGAAGTAAAAAGAGAACTGAAAACTCCCTGTATTCAACTAAATCATAGTAATTAGTGTAATGTCTAATTAAATAAGCATACATAAACTTAAATGTAATCAACAATATGTTATGTTTGTATCGCTAATTTTAAAATTTTATTTAGGGATGGGTTTGTGGATTTGGACACTTACACTATCTTTGAAATTTAGATTGCATTCCCAGACCCTGTTGTGACCTACAGAATCCAACAAGGAATTTATTGGTTTAACTGAAACTAGACAAAAATTCAGATTTTACAATGACACCCCCCCACCCAATTTGTTTAAATAGTGCCTGTATGAAATACTTCTAGAGGCTGTAGCTGCAAAATAGCATGAGATTCTCCTGTTCATGGGAAATGATTAGGCTTTGGGGTGGGATGGGGAGGGGGGGTGTTGGTTTGGGGTTTTTTTGTCTGCTTAATAATTTCTGTTTAAGGAAAAGTAATGCCACTGGAAGAGAGATTAGTAAAGTTTTTGGCAATACTGTACAAGTTTACTGTGCAGCTCATATAACCTTTCACACATATAAAATACATACCTTTTAATGGAAGTTGGGGTTTTGTAGAGGAGTGCTGGTTGGTTTCTTTAACGTCTTAAAAATGCACTCTCTTCGGTTATCCTGAAGCTACTGTAGAAAGCCAATTTCTAATATGCACATTTTAAAAAATTATCAAGATGGTAACAGGTGTAATGAAAGATGAATTTTTTTTTTTAAACTGCTTGTCTACTCTTATACGTGCATTCTCTTGAAATATCTTTAAGACAGGGCCTTCAAGTTTCAAGAAATTAAGGCACCAACTTCGGCTGGACTTCAGTGGGAGCTGAGTGACTTATTTCCTTTAAATTCTTTGCAAAATGTAGTTTTAAGGAATACTCAGCTGCTTATTTCAAAGTTTCCTTCCAAATCCCCATCTAGAAAAATATCCCTTAAGAAGGATCTTGATAAGGACAAGAACTGATAGCATCTGCCAGTTCCAGTTCAGTGCACCCCAATGTCAAAATGTTGCTTTCTTGAAATTATATCTAGTTTCATTTTATTTTTTCCACTTTTAATGGATTTGAAACATTTTCTGATTAGACTTAGGAACTGACATGTATATATATATATAAAAATATATATAATTTTGTATTTTTTCTTTAAAATACAAATCCCTTGAGTCCTAAAAAGTTTTAAATGAAATATCTGGAAATTTATTTCATTTCACAGTAATTCTGCTGGAGCTTTGAAAAAATAATTTGCAATTTGATTTTTTTTCAAACATGCTGAAATATCAAGTATTCATTTATTCTTCTCTCCTTTTTATATCATTGTTAACAATACTAGACATAGTTTTATGTCATATAATTTTTTATTCAGTTTGTTGTCTGGTTTTAAAGAGACAAGTTGTTTTTCTTTTTACTCTTATTTGGAGAGGTTCTCTTATTGTAAAACCTTTTTGAAGTTGTCTTGAAATATAAAAATAGAACATCTGTGACAGATCTGTTTTGAACATATTTCACATTTCAGGATCCAAGGAGATCTGGTGGTCTGTGGTATTCGCTTGTTAATTTCTTGATGAATGGGTAGAAAGGCCACGAAGTGCACTCAGTACAGCACGTCTTCCAAAGATAGATGATCTCAAATAAATTCTATTCCCAATCAGTTTTTGATTTGTTAGGTGTTAAACCATTTCTTTGTAAGGACAGTGTTTACAAGCCTTGTAATGAGACAGCCCTGTGAGACCTTACTCTTCTTGCTGTAATTTTGATAAATGGAACTCTAATTCATAAAGGATATAGTGATTGAAGGGCAACTCTGGGTCTCGTACACTTTCATTTAGATAAATGTACACCTCTGTACAGCAAAACTGAGGTGCACTCAACAAAGTGATAAATTTAAACAACAGCCAAACCAGAGGTTTTTTCCATCAAGACAGAGAAGCGCCATTTACTATATTTCTTTCAGATAAATGTATGTTTAATATTATAAACCAGAATGGATTTTAGAAACATTTGTCTTGTCCCTAAGCTCCAAATTTGCCAAACTAATGTAATGCCTTCTACTCTACCACATTTCTTATATCGGTGTATGGCAATATTTCTGTAATCTGGTAACTGGAACCCTCATCATAAGGGATTTAAAGTACACTAAATTTCAGGTTCCTCTGAGGCATTTTAAGTGTTAGTAATAATTTGGGGCTTGGAACTTTTTTTCTTGTAATTTTAAAAATACATCTTCATGCATAAATAATTTTAAAGAACTGTCACTAATCTAATCAGTTACTACAGAAATGGTTGACTCTATGATTACTCCAGATTAGTACTTTTGAAGTTCTTCATTTGAAGATTATCACATTTTATAAAGCTCAGAAACTTTCATAACACTCACTGGAACTGCCAAAAAGGAAGAGAACAGTATTTTCATGCTTCCTTCCTCCATCGTGTTAGTTCATCTGAGGACCAGCCTCCTTTAGTGTCAAATGCTTCACAGCAGGAGCTGTTACTTGTGTCAAATGATGCTAAACTCCCTTGTAGTAAACACAAGTGTAACCAGATCCTGATCTAGTGATTAAATACTCAGGATAATTCTGATGTAATAAAACTGAAGGTCTGTTACAACACATTACTCCTTTGTGATTTTCCAAACTCCTACAATTCTTGCTCCTTTTTGTGAATTAGGAAGAAAAAAAAAAACCAAAATAAACAAGCAATCAAACAAAAATAACCACCAAACCAAACAAAAAAATAAAACCTTGGACATAGTACTGAAAAATTTTCCAGCTGTTAGTTACTTGATTCAATTTTAAATTGGGTGAATAATTACAGTTAGTTATACTAAGTAGTA
The DNA here is from genome assembly GCA_013400535.1 of Scopus umbretta. Classification (NCBI taxonomy): domain Eukaryota; kingdom Metazoa; phylum Chordata; class Aves; order Pelecaniformes; family Scopidae; genus Scopus; species Scopus umbretta. Next base: position 11,553 of record VZTL01029093.1, read on the forward strand.
ACCTATGTAAATAAGGTAGTGATCACAGCCTAATAACTGAACACAGCAAAACACAGTATATCGGTATATGTTGGCATCAGTATCGTCTTAATCACTATCAGTATGGTCCTAGTGGAGAGAGCAAGATATAGGAAGATTAGAGTTGCTGTCCTTAATTTTGGGCTTGGTGAAAAAAATGGAGGTTTGCTTACTTGTTTGTCTTTACCTGATCTGTATTTTCAGAAGTGGCAATTGGGATAATAGCAATGGTATACAAAAGGTTAATATTAGGCAACGTAAAACATGAAGTTGTCTCAGCCTGTGGTGGAGTCCAATATCAAGTGGTATGTTAACAGTGATCTTCAAACAGAGTAAACACACTACCAGAAAAATATGCCTCCAGCATTTTTATTTATATGGTGTGGCTCTCCGGTGCACAAACTAATTAAAAGACTCATATAAGTGTAGGAGATAAAATCATAACACCTCTTCCCCACTGTTTGTAATAACAAAATGGCCTGACACATCAGTTCCATTCCATACATCTACCTTCACTAACCTATCTCCTTACTATATTCCTCTTAGTTGTCCTGTATGAATATAAGGCCATGGGTCTTATATTGGGCTTTACATCTGTCATAACAGAATGTGAATTTCAGGCATTGTGGAAGACAAATAAATCCACACGTGCCTAGTTTTGCTCACATTTCATTCATTGTTCTATAGCTTGGTAGTAAGCAAATCTCCAAGTTATCATACAGAAAGGAGAGATTAGGTTTGGCTTTTATTTCTTGGTTGACAGAACTGGAGATGCCCATATCTTGTACAGTCCAAAGTGAAGATGCAGGGTTTTCTGTTTAGGAAAAAAAACAGAAAGATTTCTCTCCTAAGGCTACTATGAGCCTGTAGAACTGCAAAGGAAATTAATGACCACTCCCCATCTAAGAAAGAAACACCATGCGGCTGTCACAACAGTACAATAAAGCTATTTATTATATGAAAGCTACTATCATTTGACCACGCTATAATTAATTTATTACATCATGCAGATAAACTCTGGCAAGCGCTACTAGGGCCTTCCCAAAACGTAAGATGGTATTCTCCTGCCAGGAGGAACCATCAGTCTGCATAGAAAAAGTCAGTTGTAGCAAGAAGGTAAGAGATTCCTGTGAAGTCCTTTGAGGTAATTGGCACATGTCCGTACACCAACATTTTTACTGTGCTCCTTAAAAACACACATACCCCCCAAAGTTCCCTCACTGTGCTTGTCCTTTTTTAGTCTTATCAGAATCTCTGCATAACCTTGTTGTTACTCTGTATTGAGATAATCCATCTCCTACTTCACCATCCTGTCCCTCCTATCTCTAAGATGAAAATCATGACAGATTTTGAATTCCCAAAAGCAACTCCTGTATTTAGACTAGGTGGTTTGAGCTCTCGGAGGTCAGTCAAAGTCAGGACACCAGGAACCCAAGAGAAACTCCTGCTTAATTTCCTGTGGGTGGAAAACTAATGGAACAACATTCAACATAAAGCAACTAGCAATTATTAAAAGTAGGATAGTCTTTGTGAAACAGTTTGTATTCTCTTCAAGATATATTCTAAAAGAATAAGGCTGCGTATTTTGTAAACCTTGATAAAGTTTTTCAAAATGTTCCTTCCCTTTTGCGATAAACATGATTTATACAGTATTTTTTTAACTACTTGACTGTGGTTGTTTTATATTTAAAATATTATTTGCTTAAATTCACAACATTTGTAACTTTTTCTAGGCACCGAAGAAGATGTAGTGAAGTCAAAGAAAACTTTCCGAAGTCAAGCTGTGGTAAATCAGAATGCAGAAACAGAGCTTATGCTGGAAGGAGATGATGATGCTGTTAGCCTGCTCCAAGAGAAAGAGATTGACAACCTTGCAGGTAACTATGTTTTTCATTACAACTAAAATGTGAGCCAAGACACTTTTAAACTTGTTAGTCCTTAGCCTTTGTGGTTACTGTCTTAATATTGACAGCTAAGTTTACAATTACAGTATGAACACATTCTTTGTGTTCTAGATTTAGTATGATGTCCTACTTCCATGAACTAGGGGAACTGAGTGCAAAGTATGTGGCCATTGCACAGCCTTTCAGCAGAGATTTGAGAAATAGCAATACCTCAAGTGCTTTTATTACTGCCTGTGACCTGTTGTTGAAAATTCTGTAAAACCACTGTGGGAACATCTCTTTTTTATGGTTAAGATGGAAATGTGGATTAATTCCATAACTCAGGGTTTTGTGAGTCAGAGTATGGTTGTGTGCATTCATGACCTGATCCCAAGTGCTGCACAACTTGTGGAGAGACACCAGCACTCCTGCTGGCACCCACGTCTCTCACTGATGGAGTTTAAGGGGGATCTGCAGTATCTCAGCCCATCCGTCACAGCGAGGGAAAAGGTTGCCTATTGTAAACAGGGTCTAAGAAGGAATGAAACTGTAACCAAGCTATGAACTTAGTTAATTAAGCAGATGAGCTGGGAATGAATCCTCTGTAAAAATGTACATGAGAGATCCCTTCTGGTCCTTTCTCCCTGTATGAAGGTATGCAGTGTGGTCTCAGTTTTATCCATCTTCTAGCAGGTTTTGTTACAGTTCTGTCTGCAATACTACCTTGCCTGGGGATGTAGTCTGGAAAGAAAGGCATGTTGAAGGTTGAAAATGCACTGTCCTCTCAGACGAGATAAAAATGTGAGAACTGTGAATGCAGTATGAAATTTTTACATTTTTAAAATACCTTTATTAAATTACTCCACTAAGGGGAAGTTTTGTGATATCTCAGTGGTTTTTTCTGCATAATTGAATTTCTAGAATAGCTACCTTTGCTCCTGCACTTTCCCACAGAGTGAAAATCTGTAGCAAAGATAAGATCATAAATGGATGGTAAAACAAAACAAACCAACCAAGCAAGCAAAAGCAAAACGTGCCTACCTGAAAGTTAGTCTAATGCTTTGAAACTAGAGCAGAGTTGTGGGAGGAAGTAAATGCTTTCATTTGGGAGCAACCTTCAGTATATGATTATCACCGTTAATATGTCAATCTGCTTGCGTTCTCAATCTGCAGCGAACCATTGCTAAGACACTTGTCTTAAGTCAATAAAAGAGTGCATCAAGCAGGACCATTAGTGGGATAATTTGATCAATGTCCCTTTCTCCTTTAGAAGGAAAACTCAACACTGCTTTGGCTAAGTTCTTGTATCTAAGAACAGTGCTTCCAACAACATATGCATACAGTTGCTATAGTTTAAATGCTGCAATATGCAGTTACATTGAAATATTGATTAGAACTGCAAAGTGGACATGAAAAATACTTGCCCAGCCTGGCAAATCCTGCAGTCAGCTATGAAGTTCTTATATATGCCCCAACACTGCCATTTTGTTCAAACACACTGATGCAATACAATCCCTATAGCTACATGCCTCTGCAAAAACTAGGTATTTCAATGCATCCTTAAGTACTGATGTACAATGTACCCTTTTACTAGAGATCACTATATATATGACATCCCCTGCTCCTTCAGGACATGGCACAGTAATTCTAGTCCTTTCCTTTCACAGTCTGTAGAAATTGGGAGATATTGTTGGTGTTAAAAAAAAAAAAAAGAAAGAAATTGAAACAAATTAACTTTTGAGATGTTGACAGGACATCTGTCCTAACAATGTCAGAAATTAGCCTTTGTGTTCCCTATCAACACTAATATGGCAAGCAAGGCACCTCCAACTGTGGTGAGGTGATGTGGTAATGGTGCTATATGTGTACCAAAAACTGTGAAAGAACCCACATTCCACTACCTCATTTTTACTATCAGATTAGCTGCAGCCTTTGCTACTCAATTCTTGCTCATTTTTGGAGCTGAAATGATTTTGAGAGTTAAATCACACACAATATCATATGTGTCTTCTGTAAATTTTACCGATCAGTGAAAAAAACCTGAGTCTCTCCATACCCTCTGTTTTGCCTCATGATTTTGCATTTAATCATGCCACTGCTCTCCACAGTTTTCGGTTTATACAACATGACTTTGAAACTTGAGTCCAGTAACTGAAGTCAAGTAAAGCAGTAGGCAAGGAAGGTGGGGTTTATGCCCAAGAAGTTTAGAACAACCTCTGATGGCTCTGAAGAGCAGGTCCCAAGACACACTGTCCATTCTTGTCTAATTTTAAAGTTATGTAGATTCAGTCTATATAATCTGGAAATCTTTGAGATATATTAAGTTATGGTATATCACAGCATCATTTATATCTAGTTACTGTTCAGAATGGAATGATACATAGGAATTTCTATATTCAGATATGCCCCCAATTTAACTTTAAAGCTTAAATCAATTTAAACCTGATTTACAACGATTTAGATTGTCTCAGTAAGGGATAGGAATTAAACAAAATCATTATAAACCAGGTTTAAATTGATTTAAAATTGTCTAAATTTAACACAATTTAAAACAATTTAACTTTGTTTATTCCATGAAACTAAGGCACCTTTTAAAAAGACAAGACCTCAGGTTTCAGAAAACTTTTAACTAAGAGAATATAAATATTACAATATTTTGATTTGTGAAGTTAAAACTAAAAAAAAGGAAAGTTTGAAACAGATTGAGACTGTTCGTACAAAGTTATCTGTACATACCTTTTGTTTGAGAGACTCTTTATAGTTTTTCATCAACCATGTGGCACAAATCAATGTAAAGTTCACTTTGATAAATTACATATGGGATGAAGAATTTTTAAATAATTATAGTCTGAATATTTTTAATATATAATCTTAGTATTCCATATGTTGCAATGGCAGTTGGACAGATTTTGTTATATTAAGTAGCATTTTAATAAAATATAAAAATCAGATTCCGTGTTATTATGGTCTTAGAGTTACGACTTCTAAGCTTGCATCGAGATTTTTAACTAAAGCAGTATTTTAACTGTCTTACAGTATGAATTATCAAAAGAAGTTGTTCTTGTTTTAACATTTACGTATTGAAATATTTCACATTTTTCTGTTTCAGTTTTAGCTCCTTTTCTTCCCAGACTGTTCACTTCAAGAGGCAAGTCACATCTCTGTTAGAACTAATGATTGAGATACCCAGTCAATTTTAACAGTTTTCTAATATATTGTGATTCTGTGGGTAATACAATCAAATCCACTGTAATGAGTTGATATTACTAACTATTCTCCTTTTCCTTTTCAATTTTCTAATGCTGCAGTAGGGCTCTTAAATACTTACCTTTTCCCTTAAGAGCCTGAGAATGCAAATTTGCTAACAGTTTGTCTTCTGCTTAGTAGGTGATTTTTTCAAAATGTAAAATATGTGGAAGTATTCTAATATCATAAGCTGGCATTTTCAAAGGGAAATATGTTTCAATAGAAAATTAATATTCTTTCCCCAGCCTTTTTTTTAAAGCACTGATCTTGCACTGAAATAGGTCATTAAAAAAAAAAAAAGCAGAATAAATGTTGAATCACTCAGGTTTTATGAATTTCACATTTTAGAAATACATTTTCTTCTCTTTGTTGTGAAGTTGTAGTTGATTTGCTGAGAATTTTTTGTGTGCATCTAAGAGCAGAATTTAGCCTTAGCGACATCGTTGAAAAATACATGTTCTGTAACTGGACCGCATTTCATCTATTTTGTTATATGGCTGGTAGCAACAGCAAATAGGCCCTAGCCAAACAAAGTCCTGACGAAATCTTTTGCTACTCTTGAAAGAGTAGTTTCTAGAAAGAAAAAAGGAAATAAAGATAGGAGGATATGAGTCTTTGGGTTATTTTAGGAAGACAAAAGGCTTTGGCAGGCATCTGTCTGGTTACTTGCATGGGCTCAGTCAACTCAGAATCTGACTTCCTCATAAGCCACAGTGAATTACAGCCTCACAGTAAGCCTAACAGTCTTGCAAGAATAAATACATATTAGTTGCTCCATTGTACGAGGAGATTGAGCAACTCATCCAAATAAACCCAAGAAAAGTCACGAACTGCCTTTAATGCATCTTAGTCTTAAGGTATCTTAACCTTACTACAGAATCTTCCCTTTTCTTGGACATCTGTCTCTAGGTGGAAAGAAGCCCCCCACAATGCAAATGGGTCAGGAAGGTTTGAGGGAGATGCAGGATCCCAGCACTGCCCTAACTTTTAGCAACCCTGAACTTCTGTGTAGAAATATTTCTAGAAAACAGCATTACTACTGCTAAACCAAAGCCGATCTTCCATCCAAGCCAGCATGGGTAGCTAGTCCACATTGATTTGAGGACTAAATGGGATAAACCCTCTATCCAGACTTCTTGGTAGTGTGCTGAGTGTATTGACTTGCTGCCCTGTGCTAAGGAACACACTGGGTCATGAGGATTTGACAGCTTGTATTATTATTAATGAGATATAAGACCTTTCACTTCCAGGTCATCTGTTTGAAGTCTAGACAAGACTGGTGGTAACCAAACATTATCAACATCTGTTTTGTGGCCTATGCAAAATAAGCCTTTTGTCTCATTTCAGACATACTAAGAAAAATCATCACCATCCTGAGCAATTTCCAATTGAAAAAATATTTGACACCATCGCTAGAGGAAATTGGAATAATGCCAAAAGTTCTACTGCATAGAATTACAGTTAAAATTGTATAGCAGTACCTAAAATAAAAAAAAAAAAAAAGTAAATCATTTAGCCCATAGGGAAATTGTCTATTCCAGATTCTAACAAAGGACTTATTTACATTTCTGAAATTATTTTGAAGCCTTGCATAGGGCCAGATGCAGTGATAAAAACACTAATACACCAAGGAACGGCATCTAAAGCCACAAAAACCTCACACAAATAAGTATTCAGGATGGAATACTTAAATACAATTGAGTCATATTTTTATATATAATATGCATTTAACATTTATACATTTATATATTTAGTTACACTAACATTTCTTATGGCCAAAATCTGTGACTGAATTTTCTTTACAAGAGTTGACCAATTTTTTCCAAAGCTGTTTGCAACTTTTTCTTACCTATTCTTAAAGAATAATTGAGGGGCACATTTTCTTGTTTTTTCTTCTGTTGCCACCTCAAAGTTATTTTAAGGTATGTAGGATCATTTTCATTGTTTTTGTCAATGGAGTTAGACAAATGGTAGATTTTCTTAATTAAAGAACAATAACTTTGGCCCCTACTGAGAAGGCAGATTTCCAAATTATTAGATTTTGCAGGGAAATAAGAATTTTGTTTGTTTGGGGCCAACTGGAGAAAGTTTAGTTACATTATCTGCTGTCAGAGTGATGGGTTGAAAGAAAGGACCAAATAGCACATTATATTGCCTCCAGCAGTGACCACAGCCTACCCAGGAGGTTTTGAAGAGGAGGAGGAGAGGAGGAGGAGAAG
>VZTL01029095.1:6510-21052 GCA_013400535.1 Scopus umbretta
AAGATTAGAGAATTTGGCTTGACCAATAATTACAGCTCAGAGCACTGGGTTACTACAATGTGCTGCAGTACTGTGGAAGTCAGATAATAATTCAGGGAGGCTCTTTTGCTATATGCAGTCATTTAGGCAATCCCAGACTTTATAGTACTACCAATTAGCTGAATGCAAATACCAGTGAAGTTTACAAGGAGAAAAGGGGAGGTTGCAGCGGGCAGTGAATCATACCTCAGTGCTCAGAAATGTCCCCATTTAACAGACAAAAAAAATGAAGGTTTGGTGGGTTTTGTTGGGTTTTGGGGTTTTTTTTGTTTTTTTTTTGTTTTGGTTTGGTTTGGTTTTGGTTTTGTTTTATTCTTCAGCACTGTCATTGCAGACAGCTGGCATTTCTTTTCTTTCCACACAGACATACAGCCCTTACTTTAAGGCCATTATAGCAAAGTTAAACATATCTCCATACCATAATTTGTTCAACTGCTAGATGTGCCAATAAAGTGCTAATCTTAAATGTATTTTTCTGGCATTAACATTAAAATTGGACAAAGGCCATTTAGCTATGATGATATAGTATAATTAGTAAGGGATGACAAGTTAGAATTACTTTTTCTGTCCTCAACAACTCATAAATGTGGGTACCTGCAAACTTCTTGATTCATTCGCAGGATAAATGCTGTAAGTTTATCTATGTGTTAGATTCTCACGGTGATAGTTACTACACAAACATTCAGAAAGGAGAAAACAAATAGTATCTATATTTCAGTATCTCTGTTCAATGTTCTTTAATCACACAGTCTGAATATCAGTGCTTTAACCTCAGCAGTATATTTGTTTTCCTATGTATTTTTATGGCCTTTGGGTTTTTAATTTTTTTTTTTTCTTATTTTCTTCTTCCAAAAGTCAATAGAGCTCTCAGGGAGACGAGATATTGTAGAGGCTGTTATATCTTCTGTGACCTGGGATGCAAGGTACTGGAGTTAGAAATCAGATTGTTAAGGTACATAGCTTATTGCCCATAGGTGCATTGAGTACAGTCTTACCTTGTTGGTAACTGCAGTAGTATTGGTGAGGTTACTTTTGACTTGTTCGCTTTTCTGCATGCATAATGAGTGCAGCATCTAGCTCTGTGGAAATTAAAAACTAATTCTGATGGTGAATTTTCTAATTAGTCACACTTTTAATATCCTTACTACCTGATCATTTAGCTCTATAGAATCAAGATCCTATTTGGAGGATCATAACAAACACAATTCTTTCAGTTATTCACTTGTCAAGAGGTTGAACTTTTCTCTGTCTCCACATTTAAAATGTTTTTAGGGTTCTTTTAAAATATAATGTATTTATATTAGCTACTTTGATGTTTGATTTCTCTACAGATGCTATATGATGCAGCAATATCAAATAAAATAGAAAAATATGTAGTAGGCACACTAAAATAGTAATGGAACACAAATGGAAAGCTTGGCTGCCTGCAGCTTTCTATAATCAAGAGGTAAGAGACATATATATATATATAGTTAGGCTCTAGATGCATTAAAGATTGTGTTAAGGAGGTACAGTCTAACATAGATGCTTTCATAATTAGCATATGATTGCTCTAAAAGCTACTTAGGAGTCACTTACTATTTACTGTCCCTCTAGTGTGTTTCTTTTAGAAGCAGTCATCGGAAAATGTTCTAGTGATGATTGGACCAGGGCTCACACCCTTGAATGAGACATTAAATGCTGAATGCTCCCAGCTTGTCTTAGGGTGAGTGGGAACGGAGTGTGTTCTCGGTGCCTTTACAATTGGGTTGTAATCTATGTAGAAATTGTGTCTAGTTGGAATTGAGAGCCCACGTAAGGCATGTCTAGGTCCAGTTTACCTGGCTAGTGATTATTATCAAGCTAGACACAAAACTACACGCTTTGACTTGTGTCTTCAATTATACTTTTATATATTGAAATTGAGGGGAAGACATTGAGAAATATTCCCAAATCATTCAAATTACTCTAGAGATATAAAGGCCAGTATTTTATATATGTCTGTTACTGTTGTGTTAGCGTGTGAGGCTTATTTTTTTCTTATTAGTTTTCTCAATCCATATCCATGGCAATTTTTTTGGGAACGTTTCAGACTTGGTTGCTTGAGGAAAATATCTAACCATAAAGATGGCAGGAACTACATATTTTCCTCCCTTATATATTCAACTGCCTCAAGGAACCTGTCTTACCCTGCTTGTTATGAGAACAGGCTCGCTCGGATGCTGAACACATGTGGTGCTGGCCATGACATGCTGGGAAGACTTCAAGGGGGTAGCAAGGTTTGTGCCAGGAGTGGATCAGGAACTAAACCAGTGGTTCTCTACCAAGCACATCCATGTCAAATTCTGATTGCTTGGCACAATGAGAAATCCCCTTGCAATTGCTGCAAAATAAGTTGGTTTGATTGTACTCCTCAGGTTCTAACTGATGTAATTCTACTTTGTCTACCTGAACCCTACTTGAACTATAACTTGCAACAATAGTAACATAAAATTTCCTTCTTGTTCTCTGTCATGTTATGTCGTATCATATTAAAGCAACCTCCTTCTTCTAAGAATATCCAATGGAAGAAGTAATAGAAAAGATAGACCCTCAGAATACAAGGAAATATGTGTATTTATGGCATACACTCTCCTTTGGGCATAAAAGGAGATAGGAAATGCAAAATTATATTGTAATAATTCTCTTCACTGAAATATTAAGTGTTATAACATGTTTGTAAGCAGAATCTTAAAGATTTCTTTGTCAGAATTGTATAAGATTGTATAAGGAACATAAATATAAAAATAAAAACATAGTATTTGTGTTCTAATATCTCAAGGACTGATAGATGTAGATACATGACAAAGCAATACTACTTCTTGACAATATTCTTTTCTAAGAATATGCTGAGGAATTTCTTTAATTAAATTATGTAAATTTATGTTGTCAATTACTGAATATGGCAAAATGATATATTTGTGTCTCCTGGCAGATCCAGAGTGTTGCTTCATCATCCCTCACGCCACAGAACCATGCAAAGCGACTCTGCTGTCCTGCCAAGACATGCTCTCTTTTGCTCTGCCACAGAGCATTTGGTTAGGCACAGTCCATTTGTGAGATGCACGTTATTCAATAGAGGTTCACAGCCAGGTTAAAGAAATATGTAAAATATTTCGGTTCTCCTGGCTCAGCAGAAAGGGCTTGTCAGAATTTGAGAAAACTCCCTCAAATCCATCTGTAATTTGGTATACTGTGATTTTAAAATAACAGAGTATGCTTTGTAAATTATTCATTTTTACCTACTCATTTCGCTTCTCTTGATTTAATTGAAAAACATCTATTGAATTGAGAGGGGATAAAAGTTGTGCCATAATACAGTTATAGGCTCAAATGAGGAAGGAATAAATTATTTTAGAAAAAATCATCTGTGCACTGTGAAAGTTTACATATTTTTAAGACATATTTTTAAGAGTTACAAAAATCTTGTAAATTACTAATTAACATTTAAAAAGTGTGTCTTATTTTGGAATGAGACTTCGCCCCAGTGAAATTGCAGAATGCAGTTCCAGAGCTGCAAAATCGCTTTATTAAAATCCATTCCTTTCAAAGTCCAGAAGCACAGAGGCTTGGTCTGTTTGGTGGGCTTTGCAAAACCAGTGGCATCGGGCTTCTAAAGAAAATCCGAGTCCTTTGTGTTGAACTAAGCTTCAAGTTTCAAAGAGCCTGTTCTATTTTTCTGGATAGTGAAATCTCATAAACGCCTTGTATACGCAGTCAGGCACAAATCAGTTCTACTTTCCATAGGCAAATCCTGAAGTTGCTTGTTTGTCACCAATGACTGACTCTAGAAATGAACCACAAGGCGCTCTCCTGTGAGATGTAGAACGGAATCCCCTTTTTGACAGCAGCAGCACGCTCAATATCCTCTGTGGATTAGCTGCATAACAGTATAATATCATAAATAATAGATAATATACTCCCAATATAACACCCCACTATGTACCTTAGATAGATGAAGTTTATAGAGAACATCTAAAGCCTCCAGAAATCCCCACGCAAGCTCCCGCTTCAGCAATGTCTTTCCTGCTCTCTCTGGTGCCCCAGGAACCCAGAGCCAGGCAGTGCTGACCCTCGTAGCGGGTAGCTTGAGGACAGAGATTTGCAGCACTCTAAAATGTCTGACTTTGGGGCAGAGAATCTCCACACCGCACAGCTCCTGGGCCTTGGCTTGTCCCCAGGTTTTGTCCTAGCACATAACAGGGTGCTACGGGGTGGTAAGCCCACGGCCAGAAGCATAGGGCACGCTACGGGGTACGCCCTCACCACAGCATGGACGGTTTTCTCCAACACATGGACATCTCATGGAAGTTCAGTTTCAAATAGGAGTGTAAAGATTTAAACAAAAGTATTACATTAATATCAAGCAAGAAATCCTTGTAGAAAAGTTATATAACAACATCTATAGAAACATTTTTACCTGTCATTTCCAGGACTTTGGGGAAAAAAAAATTCCAGAATCGACACTGCTGAGCACGTAATTTTGTCAGTATCTCTGACGTGTCGGTATTTAGAGTCAAATATTTTTGTTCGCTGCTGGTGAAGACTGGCCATCTTGTTCCATTAATCAGGGTCCCATTTGGAGTTCTAAATGAGAAAAGAAACATTTCATTTGGAATGAGAAATTACCTCAGCACATCAATAAAGCATTTGGTTCTTATTTAACAGTTATTTCAGCTTAAGTATGTTAGTTTGGAGTTACTGCCGTATACTTTTGTAAGCAATGGGGAAAAAAAGGATGGTAAATTTGATTTAATTTCATTTAGAAAAAAAGAAAATTATTTGTATTCCCCTTTTGGGGTGTTCTGGGTTCTCTTAACGGAAAAAAGTTAATAACCGATCATATGCAAACTATACCTGTTGAATTTGGAGATTCTCACGGAAGCTGTAAATTACTATGGATGATTTAAGAACAAACCAACCAACCAGCCTGGGAGGTTGAGTGGTCTATGTTTTAGTCTGAAATAACAGATTGGACTAAATAGCTCAGATAAAAATGCAAGTACAGTTACAAATAATGTCTAAATTTTGGATGAGAGCTATATTCTGAGAGAAAGCGATTATTCCTCATTAAGGAACAGTTCCTCCCTGAAGGATGCTGAGCCCCATCAGAGGAGTGCCAAACAATAGCAATCTCAAATCTGGAAACCAGGAAGAGGTACAGAGCACTTGGCCCTTTATAAAACCGGGATGTTAAAGGATCACAGCTGTTAGTATTAAAATAATTGTGATAAATTTATAATACAACAGAATTCATAAGTTTCTAGGGACAGACATCCAGTTTTTTTCCCCTGCAAAAAGGACAATGTGTACTATCTATATGACTAGAGAAAAAAATCATTGCTTTAAGTGTGTAGAAAAAGAATAAAATCGGGAGCATTGCATAGGGAACAAATAAGACGGAGTATGATTTTCAGGAAAAGAAGATGATTTCTGACTGTTTAAAGTATCACTCTATGTTAGCTCAGAAGACGTTAAGAATACAAATTAAACATCTTATTGCAGTGCAAGCAGAAGGACTCCTTTTCTAGAAGCTCATATCAAGGAATCTGGGGTTTTAGGCAGTACAACAGTATCTGATGATTCTTGGTGGGCCAAATTAAGGAGCACCATTAGCTAAGTTATTTGGTTATCTCTGATTTACTTTTCACCAGGACTCTTCCCAGAAGGCAGCGGTCAGAAAGGAGTCCAGGGTGTGGGGAGCCCACTTGAGTTCTGCTTGCCAAGAGTGGGAACAAGGTACCGGGTGTAGGTGGGAGCAGTCAGAGCACAAGATTCAGCTGCTGAAATAACGTCGATATCTCTCAGTTCATCCAGCATGAATCAAGTTTTCAGCCCATGTTTTAGTATTCTGCTTTACTCCGTAGTCTTTAGCACTAAGCATTGGCTGCTTATGGAAATGTGATTTCAGAGGAAGAGATTCAGCATGCCGTTCCCTGAATTGCTCACTTCTTTACTAATTTTTCTTTACTAATTCAGCTCTGATTAACCTATGGCACCCTTTTTAACTGCACATTTATTTGTGGCTCATGAGAATGATGACTTAAGCAGAGCTGACTTGCACTTCAGTTCAAGATCAGAACATTAATGGTGCTGTCAGTATTCATTCAACAGCTTTTATGCTACGAAATAAATCATGACATTCCACATTATAATTTACAGGTGTGTGGGGGATTACACAATGGCTACAAATGTATTTCACTAGGAGTGATTGAAAGAACTGTCAGATGAACACAGCATTTTGAAATACATGAACCTGCTGATTATGAAATTCTCTCTGCATTTCTAGGAAGCTTACTGTTCAAAGAAATGTCCGGTAATTTCCTTCTTAGCTCTGTTACTGAAAATTTCCCAAGTTAAAAAGTAGTTCCCAGTTACAGCAAAACAGAGATCACAGGAGTATAATTTTTTAACTGGTAAGAACAAGTTATGATTATAACCTCGTTGTTTTATCACAATTACTGTTCATTCCTTCTTGCTAATAACTTCATGATGAGAATTGCAGAGGCCAGAATAAGCTGTAAAATTCCCTGTTCTTTGCACCAAACTCAAAGTTTAATAATATTCATATAGAAAATTAAAAGTCTTGTGAAAATATCCTTACTGAAAGGAAAGGAATCTAATACACTGCACAACCTTGTCTCTGTCCATCTATGTGTGGATGGACAATCTTTGCTGATAGATTATAAGAACTTGCTTCTACTGAAACAAAGCTCAAAGTTTCCATGGAAACCTTCATCCAGTCATCCTTATCAATTCCTCAGGCCTCTGCTCTTTCATCATCTGGTACTACTCCGTCATCTCTTCTTCAGTGCATCCCAGTTTTGCCCACCCTGAGGTGGCAACTGTCAATGGGGCCTGAATGTGTGTCCTGAAAGGGCTTGGGCATGCATCTTCAGGACAAACCTCTGTCTTGTACATCTACCTTATCAAACACTAATCACCTTTCTTAGACCTCTGTCCATATCTGTAAGCCCTAGTCAGGGAAAACCTTGAATTTGTTTGGAGAAAATACGAGTTCTTCAATGAAGATTTTAGAAAGAAACTAGCTCTTTTTCTACATGCTTTTTAATGTTTGCAGGAGCAAGTCTTATGGCAATTAAGAAATACAATTATTTGAATTGATCCCAGAGAAGAAATGCAAACCCCCCCCCAAACCACAAACCACCTGTGTTGAAACTTTGGTATAAACAGAATTTGTTTCACTGTTTAAGCTATTGTTTTTTTTTCTTTGCACATACCCTGAAGTTTTAGGCTGGACTCTCTATACTCTCCAATAGGTCATTTATAGTTAATTATTTCATTAAGATACGTCTTTAAAGTGGCCAAAATTATTTTCTCATTAACTTGAAAAAGAGTATCTTTTTGAGCTCAACCTCCAGTAAAGCTGCTCTCATGTTCTACCTTTATAATTATATGTGCTCTCAGTGAAGTCCACTAGCACTTTTAATCTTGTGCTCAGTAGAAGTTGCTTGATATTACTCACTGTTACTAAGATCATGTTCTTCCCCCTTTAGGTATTGTATGTCCGTAACTATCCATAACATTTAATTCTCAAGACTCATTTATAGTAAATAAGCTAGATTTGACACAGGAGTGAAGAAGGGTTAAGAGGAGCTTATTCACTGGTAAATTTCTATATATTTAATGTTCATCTTCAACAACTTTAGAAAGTTAATTTGGTTCAGACGGAAAATGCAACAACCTAAACATAGTTCTGTTATTCATAATAAATATACATAACCGTTCTCATTAATATGTTCAATATAGCCTGAAATACAATACCCAGTCACTTCATATTTATTAATTGTTACATATCATTACTTCTACAGATGGTTTATCAAGCACATAAACACAAAAATTTAATTAATCATCTAATATTTTTTTTTTTTTGGTCAGCATTCATGATATAAAGAATCTGCAAAATATCCACTTTATTTTTGTGAGTGACCTCTGAATAGTTTTCACTCTGCTGCGATATCACCATTTAACAGAGAGGTTCTTTTGTAATGTTGTTGTATTTTGATATAGTCCACAAAGAAAAATTTTCTCTGATAAGTCTCTTGAAAATGGTTTTAGGCATCATTTACCTTCCTAATGAGCATTGTAAACACTAACCGTACCACATGCTAGCTTAGATTGTCCCAAGCTTCCACTGTATTCCTATTTCTGTTTGTAAATGGATCAGGTTAACACGTTGTGTGTTTCTCTAGAGGAAAAGAAAAACAAAACCCACATCGTTTTACCTAACACGGATGAATTATACCAACCCAAACTCACTAAGAGATTCACAGGCTGAAACACAATTTTACTTCCAGTCCCTAGTAGTGCCTTTGCTCTAGACAGCCTGCCTGGAAGACCCCAGACAGGCAAACACTTGTTCTGCCTGGCTGAAGCTGTTCATAGAGACATTGCTCCCTGAGAGGAAGCATACACTAATTTCACCTGAGCAGAGTGTTATTGCTCTTAATTGTCTATATTCAGTTGCAGCTGGCTTCCCCCTGACCTGCTCTGAGAAGAGCTCAGCAGGCTCGTTTGCCTACAGTTCATCCCGCCGAGGATTTCCAATTCCTCCCCATTGTGTGGAGCAGCAGGAAGGTGGCCTCTCCGTGCACAGCCTGCCTCCCTCTTGCTCTCATCAGGATAGCAGCAACCCCACCAGTCACAGACACTACGGCGATTTCTTCCGTGGTGCCTTCTGCAGGTTATCACCAGACTGGCATTCCGCTGGCGTGTGTCTTGTTAGCTGAAGGGGTTGCCCACTGAGATTAATGAAAAGTTATGATAACGCCGCCGCACCCTCTGCTTCCTGTGTGCAGTACAAATTAAAATCAAATGGAGACCTGTTCCTCTTAGGTGTGACTTTATTGACTTCACCTGGGTTGTAACCACTGATGCTCATTTTCAATTTGGCCCCCTTTTCATTTAAACAGCTGGTTTGAAGGGAGGAGAGAGTAAAGGTGGATCATTTTTATTAGCTTTCATGATTCCTTGTAGCTATCAGGCACTGCTGGTAATCAGCTGGTTTTCATGGGATGGCGTTTTACAGTGTGTTACCATGGGCACAAGACAACAGGGAGGGGGAACGGCCTTAGAGCGAACGCGACAGCAACAATAACCCTGTCTCTGGCACATTTTCTACAGTTGCCTTGCAAAGACTTTAAGAATTATGGAAATAGGCAGCTCAGCGTCAAATAAGCAGCACACTGTAAATATTTCACCCCAGGGGTAGCTCTGGGATGCGAGGGATGGGTCTGCACATGTCTATCCTGCAAGCAAAAGGAGCTGCCGAAGCTCACGCGGTTGTACCCGCGGTGGCAGAGCAGCCACACGAAGGCTACCAGCAGCACGGCATGGTGACCACCGCTGCAAACGCTCGTGCAGCACCCCAGTACCGGCATAAAACCTGATAGGAGTGAGTGTAATTAATGATGTCTTTGTGCCTGCAGAAACACATAACGAATTGCTTTTTCTGTAGCATTGTAACTTCTGGTTATGTTGTCTCCTATATACATTTTTCTACTAGGTGAAAGGGAGTAAGATAACAAAGGGCAGAGAAATCCAAGGATCAGGCAAAATGAAGAAAAGGATGAGAAGACATCAGCTGGGCTATGGTCTTAACAGTTGATCTCGGTGAGTCATGGGTTGGAAGCAGATTATGTGGTTTACAACAGAAACAAAGATGCCGAACTAACAACTGATCCCACAGGTTAAGCTCTCACTGCACCACAAGTAAACACGCCTGCTTACTTTAATGAAGCTACAGGTAGATTATAAAACACGATAGGATGGTAAGGGCTCCTGGATAACATCATCATGTGATGGGTCCCCATCAAAGCTCTGGCCTCCATCTCTTCGCTCTTCTGAGGGACAGGCTACACCAGCTGTTTGTGGTTTTTTCTGCAGTATGGCCAAAGCCTGAGTCCCTCTTGCTGATCCCTCATTCAATGAACGATCCCACTGACTTCAAAGGATTCACAACGGGAGTATCGTATGCTTTGAGGAAATGCCACAAGATCTGTATGTTAAAAAATTATCTCTGTTTTACAATTGCTTTATTAGTGCTTGTGTCATGTAGAACATGTCCATTTTTCATGCTGGCACTAAACAACATACCCAATCAAAATACCTTTATTTATCTAATCCAAATGGATTAACATTTCCCCCCCCACACACACCTGGAAGAAAACATTTTGTTGTTTTCCCTCTTTACCACCTGGACAGAAGGGCACTCCTAATTAGCAGGAGAGCTGACAAGGAGCACCAGGCATGTCTGTGCTGCCTCAGCCCTCCGGAGCACCGCTTGCCGCAGAGGGGTGGGAAGTGTTTGCAGTATTAGTCAGGCAAAATGTATCCAGATGTCTCTCGTAATTTCTAAAGGCCACGATGCATGATATTTATACCTATGCTCATTTCCTTGTGGCCACACAGCAACTGCCAGGTTGATATCAATTTTGGGCGGTGGCATGATCCCCAGGGGGATGATGGTGTAGGGACGGTAAATGTTTGTACAATTCTTTGCTTGGGTGGTACAACTGGGAGCTTAACAGATACTTTCCAGCCCAGTCCTACTAAAAAGAAGAGCAGATTTTACTGTTAACTACTGGTTGAATCTTGTCAAACCCTCAAACAATTTGGCTTAATGCCGGTTTCTTCATACCAGGCTATTAGTTTCAGATGACTCACAGTTAAGTAGACACCAGAGAGGGTTGTGAGGTTGAAGACTCAAAGTCCTTAACCTCAGGAGCAGTCCTAGCTATTGGAATAAAGAAAATGAACCTGTTCTGGAAACTTTCCTTAGAAAAGTTAACAAGGGAAAAGGTGAAGAAATGTCTGTAACACTTGGAAAAAAATTGTTAACTGTAAAGACATCCCCAGAAGCTCTAATTACTGTATAAGCTTTCCATTCAGAAAATGAGGCCTGTATAAGTCTGAAAGGCGCTCACTGCGTGAATACATAGATTGCATTTGATGCAATATCGCCATTGAGTCCGCCTATGTATGATTCAGTATAATGACTTTATTCTTAGATTTTTATTTTTTTTTTTAATTCAGTCAGCTATCCAGAACATTTTCCCAAGTCAGCTAATCATCTACCACCTACTGAAACGATTTGAAGGACTCCCTGGGTAAAATCTTTACATTATGACAAAATATTTTACATTAAATTGTACATTTTGAGGATTTTTGTTATTAGAAATGGCAAAAGCAAAGACAAGATGTCAGGGGCAATTCTCTGTCTGTTATCCAAAGTTTATGAATTAGCTCATTTGCAACAACAAGCAAGGGGAAGTGCCACCCCTAAATAAGTGAATTGGAAAGCTGACATACTATCACTTCACAAATATATATATTACTTTTGATGTCACTGCTGCTACCAGTTGGTGCTCTTTATGCATGATACTGCATAACAAGTTACTTTACTTGTTTTTATTTAATTGAGACAGCTCTTCAGAGTATTCCTTGACATCAGCTACTCACTAACCATCCTATCTATTGAATTGATGGACCCTCTGTACAAATGCACTGCCACACTTCATATTTTATTTTAAAATATTCTCTTAAGGTCTTTATCCTCTTAGACTAATGGGAAAGACAGAAGCTATCTAATCTATCAGCTGAAAAGGGTGAGTGGTACCATTTATAATAACATAGCTCTAAAAAGTACCATACTGAAAGGTGACAACGCAGACAGGGGTATTGTCAGCTTGCGCAATACTGGGTGACTGGAAAGCATCCATGACTATCTGTTTCATACGCTAAGCTTCCTTGTAGCCTCATGGCATTAACATTCTCACGGCATCAGGTCAGTGCTCCCATGGCACAATGAAGAACTGGGGAACTTAGAGAAAAAAAAAAAAAATTGGTTGTGGTTTAAAAACATTGTTTTATTTATTAGAATTTAATTATTGTGAGCAAATAGTAACCAGTTTCTGAAAATCTGCAGTAATTAAACCTTTCTCATTTAGTTGCTTCTTAATAAGATGCAAAAATCATTGGTCCTGATTCTGAGGTGTTTGAACCTTACCCAGATGCCCACTGTAATTGAGAGAAGGGGAGTCAAAGAAATCTTAGTAGATGTAGATGTAGACAAAATATCGCTTAATGATTACCTAGCTTGTGGTATAGCCCAAGAAGTTGATAAATGGTGTTTAACATTTACATTGTCTAAACCAACTGAAGCAGGAGGTAATTCCTGATAAGAATCAGGAACTGGCCCCAGGAACCAGCTAAAACTGGCCTTGTGATTTGAGTAAACGCCAAGGAGCCACTGAGCCTGCGCAGGAGCAAAAGGTTATTAGCGGTGACGAAGAGGAGTCGTCTATCTTCATCTCCACGACCCCTGATGACCACCACCGGGAGGCACCGCGCAAGCGCAGTTGGGAGGAAATTAGTGAAATGACTTCTTGGAATTAATTTTAATATGAAGCAGGGAGGTCACACATATGTATAGGCATATTGGGAAATCTTACGTATATGTAACACCTGATTGTTTAAATTGAAAGTGAGTTGCCACATCAGGCACGCATGACTGGTGGGGCTACCCCCCGTGCTGCCCAGCACTGAATAAACATACCTAACTTTACAATCTCACTGGTTGTGGAGCTTGTTTTCCGCACGTCGTAATGAATGAAAGGACTCGTCTGACTGAGCACCTCAAGTCTGAGAGAGGTTGCAGATTGGAATCCTTGTCTTAAGCAGCTGTTTTGGGGAAGTTCATTATATTCTGTGGTGCTCAGTTCTCACCCACAGATCACACACAGGAGTTCATAATCTGGTGACTATTCAGTGGCCCTGAGCCACAGCAAAAGGAAACTGCCTTGCAAGTTATATCGTAGGTAAATATTATTTCTTCTGCTGATCCTTGAGGAAACCTGTAGGATCCAGCTGGCATACTTCTTAACTGATAGAAACTGGAGAAGAACCTCTGCAGCTAGGCTTTCTTACACCTTCACAGGCTAAATAAAGCTCAGGATATTCCTTCCAGATTCCAGCTTGGTGACAGCAGTTGTGTGTTTAAATTTCTTAAACTATAAATTATTGTGGTACATATTATTACATCTGATATCAGTTTCAGGAAATGAAGCAACAAGCTGTTGTTTCTTTTTTGGTTTTATTGTGTTCTGCTCAAAACAGCCTCGTGAAGCACCGATAAAGTTGAAATGATTCTTGCTTGTACTTCTTTTGGTACTTATTTGTGAATTCCTGCTATATATAAGGGATTGACAAGGTAGGTCTTAACATATTGGCTGTAAATAATACAATATTTGAGAAATTTAGATCCAGGATGTTCTGCCGTAGCTCTTTGGGCATGCTTGCAATGCATTTAGGAGCTTGGTGCCTCAAATCCCTGGCTCCTGGATTGGAGTCTGCTCTGGTATCAGGAGTAATAACAAGCTGGGTCAGCTGAGCTAGAGCTAATGAGCCCTTCAGACCCTGGCTGTGTGTGACCCTAGCCTCCAGGGCCCATGCTGGCACTTCTGCACGTAGGTCTCTTCCACTGTGAAAAAGTGCCAGCAGAGCTTGGTGATATTTCAGGAACCTCTGCCCCAAACTCCACTATCTTTATAGCATGTGATGAGATGTGATTATCATACAAGGTCTGGAACAGCAGTCCCACTGCTCTGTCTAAGAGTGACTAGCACAAGAAACTTGAAAGTGAGTTAAAATGTCCTTTCCTGAGCAAAAAAGGAAAGCTAAACATGATCAGACCTTCCTCTAAATTTAGCTCTAATTAATAACAAAGTTCCACACTGATTTAAATGAGAGCAACATTGTCCCAACGTCCTCCAGGTTCCTCTGAGTGAGGACTACCAGACCTGTGTCTCCTGTCCTCTCAGCAAGCCTACTACAGTCCTAAAGCCCTAGCAATCAGAGAACCCTCAATATCTCAGATGGTACATCCCAAATACATTCATGTTCTGCACAGGTTTGAAGAGTGTGTAAAAAAGAGACTGAGACCATGCTGAATCTCACAGCTGTCTCATCACAGGGCATTATTTCTGGCCAAAGAAAAGAAAGATCTGAAAGTCGAAAAAGCCTGCAACGCCAGAGGCTGCCACAGTGAGAAGAGGGATTGGAAAGAGAAAAAGAAAAAAAAAAAAAAAACAACCCAAACCCAGCAAATAATCTTCAACTTCAACCTAATGGTATGACATGAAGAAGACAAAAGATTTGAAGTTAAATTGAGTTCAGGAAAATGGGTGAAA
Organism: Scopus umbretta; assembly: GCA_013400535.1. Lineage (NCBI taxonomy): Eukaryota > Metazoa > Chordata > Aves > Pelecaniformes > Scopidae > Scopus > Scopus umbretta. The sequence goes on from VZTL01029095.1 coordinate 20,778, forward strand.
TTTTGACATTAATATGGAGATAATTATAAACCACCAAAAATATGGTTCTTTCCTGTCTTGTTTTAAGAAATACTTATCACTCAGTCACGCTAAGCTGAATGTGATGTCTAATACTTACAATATATAGTTGTATTAAATTACACTTTTAGATTATGTATTGGGATAAAGCAGTAAAGAATTTTCAAAAGTATTTTATTCCTTCTGCTTAACGTGCCTTGCATCTGATGTGTTATGTTGCATGGTGTTTGAAGATCGGTCCAGCATTTTTTAAGGTG
>VZTL01029095.1:21080-48132 GCA_013400535.1 Scopus umbretta
AAATTAACTTTCTAGTTAGGGGCTGATCCAAATCCAAACAAATGAAATGGATTGATTGATTTCAAAAGCTTTGGATCAGGTCCAAGCTGGAGAAATACCTGTAGCTGTTTACAAAAGAAGCTTCCCTCCTTTTGGACAGAATTCACAATGATGATTTCACACCTTCTCCAGGACTTCACATTCTGGTATGAATATTCACAGTTCATGTTTATGTCACTTTGGAATAGACACAAGAGAGGCAACACTATGGCTTATTCCTTCTTTATTCTAAAGGAACACCTTTGCTTTTTTTTTTTTTTTTTTTAATGTTCCTGTAAAGTATTTTGTAAGATCCTTATACTCTGTCAAATGGTATCAATTTTAGCTTTCAAGGACCACTTTTCAAAGCTGTTATTTTTTTACACTCTTGGCTGAGCAAGAAATCAAATGAAACTAGAGTTTTTAGTCTTACTTGTAGAGGTTGAAGAGGGCTATTTGGAAATGGAAGAAGGTGCTGAACCCTATTGAGACCTTGAAGGAGGAAGTAACTTCCACAGAAGGTAAGTAAAAGAATAAGTAGATAGGAAGGCACATGGCACTTGCCCTTTTACTCATCCTCTGAAACCATCTTATCTCCTCTACAACCTCACTTCTCCTTCTTATGACCTGGAAAAACATAAACTTACATAGTATCTTACCCAGAATTGCTCCCTGGGACAAACCTAAAGAGAGTGTGTAAAGGGAAAGAAAAATGTGTTTATTGCCAAGTAACTATTAATACTGTGTTTTAAATTCCCAGTGGCTTTGGTAAAATTTGTCAGCCCAGTTTGTTGTGAGAAAGAGTAAGTACTATACTCGTATGTATAAGATTGCTGTTTCCAATCTCTTGCTTTCTCTCCCATTAATAGAGTTCATCCCAGACACTCAGAAATTGTTAGATAAATGGCTTCAATGCTTTCCTTATCTCTCGAGACCAAATTTTCAATACAGACTCTGTGGTAGATGCTATACTAGGATATAATATTTGAGATTTGTTTTCAATTTTAATGGCCCTAATCAGGACTTCTTTTCAAGATGGATGCTCCACACAGGCCTGCACTAAATAAAATCATCTAGATCCATTCTGTCCTGATGGACTTCATCATAGTAGTATTTTTCTTGATATTTTCCACCACTGCCACTGTTTCATTTCTGTCAGTGGTAGGAAGAGTCACAAACTTCAACTACCATCTAGTCCAGGCCAAACTGAGCAGTCCTATAAATGAAACCATTAAGTAGCTTACAGTAGTGTGTATGTGAGTTATGGCTTCATCTGAAATGGAAACACTGATATTTCGTGATGGGAAATGTAAATAAGAAGCTATAGTGTTCATAAAACCCCAAACAAGATATTAAAAAAAATATGCTTAAGTTATTTTCTTATCTCTGTTATAAATTCATTGTAGGTTTGACATCTACAAGTGGAAATCACATATTTTTCTAGGGAAAACACATTCAAATTATGTCCCAGCATTATAACGTCCTGTGAATCTGATTTGAACTACATTCTGGCACCAAGAGGAAGATCTCCAAATAAAAACATTTGGAATGAGAGTCATGAAAGGCATGGTCTCAAGAAGAAATAGTGTGTAAAGAGAGGAGAATAACTGAGCCTATTCAGAGTCCTTCTCTTGCAAAACTGAGGGGGCTTTTGTGGAAATTCTAGTACACAGACTACTGCATAGCTAGGAAAAAACAACTGGTTAAACCTCTAAGCATTTCCAGTTATATAGAAAATTCACTTGGAGGCTACTCCTTGAGAACACCATGGTGTTCTCAATGCTCAACATTCATGAGAGACAGATATTTAAAACTTCATTAGTTAAAATAGATATCACTGTATCTGAACAGCAGCTCCAGTAGAAAAAGGATCTCTCTGGTGTAAATTTGAGGCAATACCCTTTAGAGTTTGTATTGTATGAAATGAGGAAGTTGTCTTATGTTCCCTCAAGGAAAGGTAGAGAACACAGATGGCAGCCAGAGATGTCTGGGAAAGCAGACAGTGGCAGCTTTTAATTTTACATCTGCGCTAGCATATAATTGTGTAACATCACTAACTGTAAGCATGAAATGCCTGATTTCTACTTACACAGCTTCTAGATTTTTGGGGACAGAATCTCACAAGTCCTGTGACTAAATTGCTAACTACGTTTGCCCACAACTGACTTCTCTTGCAGCTGATTGAAAAAAAAATTAAACACCATATTGAGCTACCTTCAAAAATATGGTGTTAGGTAACCTCTGCTGCTCCTCATTTCCTCTTTTCTCCCCTTTGCCACTTCCCTGAAACAAGCCAATCTCTTGCGTTGGGGAGTAAATTAAAATGTGTACTGAAAGGTTTCCATTCTTCATGTGAAATTTCTCAGTAGGACTTCAGATTAGTGTTCCAGAACCACCTGTAAAAAATGGGGTTTGCAGACCTTTTAAACTTCAATTTCTGTCTTTTGATGATGAAACAAGAACTAAGCTGCAGAAAAGCAGCACGGAAGAAGAGTGCCCCTAAAAAGAGGATTAACTGTGGGTGAACACTAATTAGAATTTCACAGTGACTTTTGCAACTATGTTTACATGCTTGCAAAAGTTACGATACAGGGAAAGTAATCCCTAATCCTAGATTATCTTTGAAGTGTATTGCTCTTACACGTCAACTTGCTTAACACATAAGTCATATAACATGTAACTTCAAGCATGCATTTCCTTCATTTCACTGTTCACAGATCCTTTCACCCTCCAAAATGGTTAGCAACTCTCTCAGACATTTTCTTCTCTTTCCATCTCTTTTTGTTCTTTCCATCTCTTTTTGTTCTTTCTCTCTTCTTTATGTCTTTCCTTGTTCACCTAGCCTCTTGCATAAGTTAGCATTTCCCTCTCTTGTTTTCCCATGTTCCTTACTCATGTGCTTTCCACCAAACATTAAATGATTTCCTTCAAGGCTTCTTATTCCCACTCCCAAATTTGAGGTAGCAATCATACCATGCTTTTATAGCAGCTCTTGGAATAGCTGTATCTCTTCATTCCTCTCCTTTCTGCAAAGCATACCTGTGTAGGCTCTTTGCCAGGTTCTGGGCACAGCAGGGAACCGTATCCAGTACAGGCTCTTCCACGTATCTCTGTTGCAAGATAGGAAAAGCCACATCCAAGGTATTTCCCCCTCTTCTTTTACAGGGCCAGCTAAACACAGCACAGCTGTACAAAAACCCACCTCAAAGAGACTCACTTTATCATGTTTTTTCTTGTGCCTGTGTGTGCGTGTTTGTGTGCCTCTCCCTTTGAATGCAGACACAGGGAGGTCCCCTTGCTAAGCCCCAGGACTGTGCATTATGACTGCTGGTTTTGATCCTGCAGCCTTTGACAATCCTGTTAGAGCTTACCCTTTTCCATAAAGCATTGTCAGTGTTACATTCAAGGCAAACCTTTGCATTATAGTTTTAGGTTTTAGTTTTATGTCTCATTCAATTACTCCTACAATATTTGGACATTTCCTTAATAGATGTTCTCATCTCATGTTTGAAAATAATAGTTTGACTCATCTGTTGTAGAGAATAAAATCTGTATGGATGGAATTGCATTTGCTGCACATCGGAAAGTAACAAGACATCTTCCTGTAATTTTGCAATATTTGTAATAATATTAAACCAATCTAAACAATTTGTATCCCAGACCTATTTTCAAAAGATGACTAAATCAAATACTCCTGTTTTCAATTTTGAAATTCAATGACAGCTTGTCAGCTGGCAAGCCAGAGAGATGACTGCCAAATATGAGTCTCTAGTTACCGATTTTTTCCATGATGCACTATTTCCAAATGGATTGCTAAAAAGATGTTTCCATTACTGCTTCTGAATATAACAATACGTATGGACCCTGGAAAGATGATAAGCCACTTTTAAGAACCCAAAAGCAAAAAGTGAAGGTGGAGAAATAGCAGTAAGTTTTCTGAAACTTAAGCATTATTTTGTTCATGACTATGATTTCCACCTCTTTTTTTTTCTCATGGCTCAGAAATTATTCCTGTGAAAAAGAGTGAGTGTAAGAAGGCACGCATGTGCCCTTTTGGGTCAAAATTAAAGCTTTGGTTTTCCCTAACATAGCAAAGGAAGACTTTCTGTATAACTTTTTGTATTTTTAGAAACTTCTCTCATGCTTTGTTTATACTCCTTCATTTTTTTGCCTCGCACCCAGAAATATTTGTTCTGGATCCTTGACCTGATCCAGTCAACTCACTAGTTAAGATGACAAATGGCTTATTCTAGATAAACTGGGAATACCAGAAGCAGCAACCTTGGGGAAAGCCTCCTCTTGCTCCCGCTGTGCTACAGCTCTGATGTGTTTGAAGACCCTGTGAGGACCAGCACCAGGTCTCAGCTGAGAGGCTCCAACATAGGCATCTGCCTCTGTCCCTGTGAACTAATGGGCTAACCTCAGGAGGAAACACAACCCACGGCAAATTTCTTACCATGAAATGGCTTAATGGTATGTAAAGCTTCCTAGTTTCTGAAGTATTAGGAAATTAAAGGCGGTTGGAGTTTTTAATTTTCTTTTTTCCCCATTCCTTTCCATAGATAGAGTAGATAGGTCCCCAGTTCAATCTGCTGTCTGGACTCTATGTGAGGCTGTTGTTTTTGTTCTCACTGTTCTGAAACTGCTCTCTATAAACATGTTGTGATAAGTTGGTAACAAAAGCACTGAAATTTATTATATGTCTACCAGTGGAACATCAGGGAAAGGCAATAATAACCAGGCAAAGTGCTCTGGAGCTTTAGTGGGACAATCAAAGCCTCACAAATTCCCCTAAAACATAGGAGGAAATATTTCAAAGGTTTCACTTTATAGAAAAAGCTGCAAAGATTTGTTTCAGCAGTTGAAAAACTGGCAGTGAGACAAGTTTTGCCAGTTTCCTTTTATCCGAAACATTTTTCACAAAGCCTTAAAAATATTATCTTTGTATGTTCCACTACATTCTTATCTGAGTTTTCATCTCATCAGATTTGTCTGTCTCCTTGTCACTTTATGTCACTCATGTCTAAAGAATACAGTTACCAAATCTAATGAATAAAGTAACGCAAAAGGCATAACCTAGCAACTACTGATTTGGGATGCCATATATTTTTTCATGATAAATAAAACTTCCTCTTACTAGAGTTAGCAGAGCATTCTGCTGCTTATGATTGATAGCACCTGTTAGTGTCACTTGCTTACTTCCAAAAGCTTTCTGAAGAATAACAAAAGTGCAGCAGAGAAATGAATTTTAAGTGTTTAGAAAGAGAAATTTACATTCTTTCACCATGTACATCACTTAAAATAGAGTGTGCTGGAAAGCGTTCAGGAGGAGGCGACTGAACACTAACTTATTATTGTTAAAATGAACTTTACCTATACACGAGCACAATCATACTGAGCCTGATCCGCCACCTTCCATATGATAACACGCTACGGTTTTCTGCTGAATACAACTTGGCCACATCTATTTGCCTGTCTAAATTTGATGAAGTCTGGCATTTTGCCAGATGATTTTAAGGCTGTTGATGGATATTCAACTGCCAATATTCTTAAACACAAGAGCCAGCTGAGGAGACCCTAGGTAAATGGAGGAATTTTAAATCAAAGTATAAATCAAGAGCATTGATTTTGGAATCTGTTCTTTCCTATAACCCAAATATTTTTTATTTATTCAGACAGCACCAGTAATAACCCTCTTTCTTCCCTCACTGGTAGAATAGAGATTTTTGAGGGTGTGATGACAATGTTGTTCTTTCAAGTGTCAAGTACATGCAAAAAAAGAAGTATTTTATGAAATTATGCTAATAGCACTCGGAACAGCTGGGATACCTGGTCAACTTTACTTGGTACCAAAAATTGTACTGATAATGAAACATTGAAGTGTAGTGATAATGAAGTGTAATGACAATGAAGTGTTTAAGTGATGGAAAAGGAATTACCACACCTGGAAACTTTTGCCTTCCAATCCCCAGAATTTATTGGCAGTTTAGTAATAGTTACCTTTTTTAATCGTAAGCCTATTTCTGAGGTGAAGAGATGCTGCAAGTGTATAACTGGAGGGTAAGTTACCCACTTTGCCAGTCTGCTTAGCTATAGCTAAGGTGCTTACCTGTGTCCTGTGGTCTATCTATAAGCATCAGGGTCAACGTTAGCTGGAAATAATCCAAAGGACTGATCCTAAACATCACTACCAGGAATCTTAGGGGCCTTCCAGTCTGGCCTTCCTTCAAGCTAGTCCATGTTAACTGCTTGAACAGTCAGACCCATGAAGTAATTTGTTTTTTTTCTTTTTTTCGCCTTTGTCCTCAGACTATGTGAAATAGTGAATATTTATATGGGTAAGTATTGCAGACAGTGATGAGCAGCCTGTCCCTATGTGCAGTGACAGAGATAGTTATGGTATCCATAGTTCCCAGGGGTTCCCGAGTCGCCAAATCCTGTTCTGGATAATGAATCTGCAGGGAATCTCATAACTGAAAAGCAGTGGCTTATTGTCAAAGACAACTGTTTCAACAGGGTCTTCACAGATGTTACAGATCATGTAAATATATGGCAGGTTCCTGAAAATGACACTGTTCCCTTGGGTACTGAAGAGACATATTGGTGTATATGCCAGCATCTAAATTCAAGCCTCACAGGTGAAATGTCTCTTCCCTTCTCCTACTGAATCATCTACATTACCCATTCCACATTCATATTAAAAATGTATATTTTTTGATCCCTGTTAATTTTCCAGCAACAATGGTCAGTTATTGCTGATATTTATTTTTAGCAAGGACGTGAAGTAAGAAGTGCCTAGAGACTTGGAAAAGTGCATCAGTTACTAAGGGGGATGGTGGTTGAGTTGGAAATCATTGGGCTGGCTGACAGGCTCCTCTTGTTTACTGAGAAATGTAGAAATCAAGAATTTCACATATGCTTTTGGGATCCTTTGAAGGAGTCAATATTTTCTTTCTCCTTAACATCTTTTCTTTTGTTCTCATGTGACATTAGGTGCTTCTGAGAAACAGAAAACGCTCCTACAGGGCATACCTTTGACTTTTGATATCGCCATTTTTATTCCTAGTGCTCATGTGAGAATGATCATTAAGGTCAAAGTGTGAGCTTGAAGACCCCTTGTGAGAAACGGCTCTGCATGCCGTGAGCTGAGCCGCCTCTCAGCCTCTCCCAACCAGAAAGTACCTGGGGAAACCCAATTTCTTTCAGCTTTTATTGACTTTACCTTATCGCCTTTCCTCTGCAGGCTGCTCTTCCCTCCCTAGCACTTTTGTACATTAGAATATTAGGTCAACCACCCTCACTAAAAATTGCGCTGTGCTCTATTTCTGATTTTCATATTTGCTTGATTTTCTCCTCATCTACTGGAGACATCAATGGTAAAGTCATTTTTGCCCTCAAATGTTTGCCCTTTGATCGTGCCAGAGTTTACTATAAACATTATGTCAAGTGGGGCTTCCCCAGTTCTTTATAAACATTTTTTTTTTTTTACTGTGCGCTCAAAGGTGCCAGGAAAACAAGGATCAGCTATTACTTTTTGGAATTGTGAACAATTTTTATTATTTCCCCAGTCATTGTACACTATGAATAATGTGTTACAGAGCCTAAGAGGTCTGTGTTCTGGATGATGAGGAAAGTGTCACATCATGGGTTAATACTGATCTGATCCTTTACTGGTAGTAGATTGCATGATTGTGTTGTCTGCCCTTACAGTGGTGATTGAGATACTTGTGGTGGAAGCAGAGGGAGGGATTATTTGCTGTTTGCTGTGGAAACCACTTGAAATTTGATCTGTAGGCTAATCTAATTATGCTGTGAATAGTAATCAGACTAGATGATGGAACTATCTTCTATAAACTTAAACCTGAATGTACCTTATGTTTTCTAATTTTAGCTAGCTTCAGTGACAGTATACTCTATTTTCCACAGCAGGTAATTGAGATTTTATATATGTATCTATATTTATATATAGAAAAATGTATTTTGTGTATATGGTTATTTTTAAAATAATATATTTTATATATGTATATAAATGTATATTGTATATATAAATATATTTTCTATTATTGATACCACAATATATATTTATATACTTATATAAACAAAAATATATAAAATACATATTTTTAATATATACGTAATCCAGTGGAAACCAAACATTCACAAAAATATAAATATTATTCTGCAAAATCTAATATAGACCTGAATTTCTCTCTTCCTACTAAGAAATAGTTCTGTTTAATAGAAAGATCCATTATCTCTAGTATAAGATCCTGACTGCAAACTCCTGTAGGGCAGGTTGTAAAGCTGCAGTATGTAATGAGGAGCCTTCACTCAGTTTGCTCTCCGCTAAGGGCCTAATGACACCAGTTTCAAAGCAATGTTGTCATGGCCTGTCTTCATGATGCAGGAATTGTTACCAAGCTTTACCTGACCTCATTGTGCAGACTTCATCCTAGGAATCTATCAGATGCATTTTTGACATTGATAAATCAACTGCACAGCTCAATTCCAGGACATACACCCCTGCTGAGTGCTTTTCTCTGTGCTACAGTCTTTCACACCAAATTCATATGGAACAGTGTCGTCAGGCTCTGAGTAAAGAGGGAGGCGGGAAGAGCTCATGGATTAAATTTTAGGTCAAATATTACAAGAATAAAGCATGTACTAAAACCTGTATTAAAACATTATGCATTGATGATTATAGCTATCTGTATAGTCATTTTCTGAGTTTTAATATGCTCTTCACTTATGGTAAAAAAGAAGGCCTCAACATGTAAAGGGGATAGAACTTGTTAACGTAATTAATATTTCTACATATCAAGGCAAACAATCAATCACATCTATTGATAAGGAAATCTGTTTAAAAAAAGGATGTATATAAAAAAAAAAAAGCTGTTAGTTCACCTTGGAGTGAAGGGACTGGGCAAGGCTCGGGCAGCAGCCGGGCTGCCCGCAGGTTGGTGCCGGCCACCAAAGCAGAGCCGCTGCAGAAGGGACGGCCGCGGGATCGGGGCAGATCCCAGAGCCTCTGTGCACTGTGTAACACCACAGTCAAGGCAAATGGTACCTTCCTTGGATGAGTAAACAGGGGAATATCAGGTTGAACTAGAGGGGGTGGATGACACCTGTAATTAGGATTCTTTGGGGACAATGGTGCTTAATTCCAACACGGAAGGTTCCGACAAGGTGTTGATGAATCACAGTTTTGGAGAAGATGCATAGTTACTATTTAAGGACTTGAAAAAATGCATTATAGTGAAGGCCTCAAGAGCACAACCTGTTTTATATAACCAAAAAAAAAAAGGATTAAGGGTTATTTGAGTAGAGCCTCGAATTATCCCTATATGGAACACAAATCATAATACAAAGCTTAGAAATTGTCAAACAAAATATAGCACCTGGAAACTATAGAACAGACAAATTCAGACCAGACACAAAACTTCCTTCTATATCTATACCTAAGTGGAATTAAGCTTTAGAACAATCTACCAACATTTGTTCTGGCATTTTCGTCACTGGAAATGTTTAAGTCCCATCTGTGTTCTGTGTTATGTACATGGTTATATGCCCTAAATGACCCTAGCAGTCTCCTCTGGTTTCTAATCTATTAAGAAAATTAATTAGAACCTGCTCCAAAGTTGATTTCAGCCTTTATAGATCTACATATCCTTCACAAATCAAAGGAACAGTCCATCACGGAAGCAAAATTGATGCAGGACTTTAAAATTTAAGTTAATTAAACATTTTTAAAGTATGAATTGTTTGGTTGTATGTTCTCACAGGTACAGATTTTTATCTATATAATTTTCTCAGGGGACAGCACAAACCAAGCTCCAGAGAAGACAAGATACCTCCCCATCCCATCAGGCTTGCAACCTTAAGATTAATCATTCGTGACTGTAGTAGTGGCTGTTTTTCTTACCGCACTGAAATGTTTTGATTTCAAACAGAATATTGCATTGAGATCCCCACAACCCTGCCAGGCAGAGTAAGGGCTGTCTCACTTCTCTTGGACACCAGCTAAATAGATTGTATGAGGGGTTGTATTTAATCCATTTCAAACATCCAAATGAAATATGCTTATTTGCTGCTTATACAGGCTAGGACATATTTCACTTAAAGATGAATCTAATGGAAATAGCAAGTGATTTGTCATCGGCTTCAGTGAAACCCAGGATTATACTGACAGTACAAATGGGAAGATAGGCTTTCTGAAAAGAACAGCCTGCAATCCAAATCACTTCATCACGTGAACATAATATACCTCCATATTATACACCTGAATGTTCTGAGCAAATTATATCTGAAAGGAAATAGGGCTTTTGCTCCTACTTCTACTGTTGGAAGTCTTTCCTAGAATTTGAAATATTTTGTTTCTAAAACCTGAAACCATTACCTTCCTTTGCAACAACTGCTGCCATGGCAAAAAAAAAAAAAAAAAAAAAAAAAAAAAAAAAAAAAATTTTGTGTTTTTTTCCCATTAAGGGCTTTGCTGANTTTCTTTTATGGGTGGATACATATTGTTTTCTTAAGATCAATACAATACAATGAGTTATGCATCAAGAGTTTGTTTTAGTAAGACAGCGTTTTTGTCAGAATTAAACCAGGAATTCTGGATAGCCAAACAATTAATCCTTTCTCATCATTCTCATCAGGCTTCAAATCACCACCGAAACAGTTAAGTGTTTTCCCGCCTGTGAAACAACAAGCATCTGACCGATCAACAGTAAACTTACCCAGTTTTCGCAAAAGTTGCCCAGTATCTCAACATGGACCGGCTTAAGATTTCTTCAGCTTTGGTGTAATTCACTCTTCTTTCTAGGGGCAATCCAAACACAAACTCAATCTCGTAACCATGCATTACTCCCATCCACTCCGGCCAAGGGAGCTTTGAGGATCGATGTTCAAAGAAATAAAAGAACACGTTGTGTCCTTGTCGTGCAAAGTTTTTCGTGAACTCCATTACAGGACATATTATATTGTAGTCACCAATAACATCATCCATGGCATCGCGGTAATATTCTGGCTTTTGCTCAGTTTCCCAGTCTGTGTACTGAAAAATAATTGATTCTATTGCAAGTTGGCTTGCTTCTGGGAAGGACAGAGTTAAAGCTGCTTCAAATTCTGTTTTATTGATCAAGCCATCACTATCCTTGCTGAAGCCAGGGACTCCATATGCTAGAAATGATGATCCTTCATCTTTATTAACACCGACTAAGATCTGTGTTTGTTTGAAAAGGCCGTTCTCAATCAACGTTTCTGGCATGTCTGAGAGAAAATCACCATCCACAGTTGGACAAAAATATACTTGTAAAAGAGAGGCATATGCTACAACAAAAATTTCATTCTCCAGTATATCCTTTGGGTCTTTGTCTTGGAGGCAGAGAATTAGCTCTGTCTCATTGCTAGTGGGACACTGGAGTTGTTTAGCTAAAGACACTGTTCTGTTTCTGGCTTCAGATGCTGTTATTGCAGCCCAAGGGGCATTTGCAGATCCACTTTGCATGATGGCTCTTGTGAATAAAGGATGGCTTTTAGGAGAAAGGATATGGTAGCTGACAGAAGCTGAGCCAGCGCTCTCTCCAAATATAGTCACACTTTTTGGATTGCCTCCAAATGCTGCTATGTTCTCCTGGACCCACTGAAGTGCCAATCTTTGATCAAATAAACCTGCATTTCCAGGAGCTTCCTGGTTTCCTGGCAAAGCCAAAAATCCTAATGCACCAGTCCTGTAGTTCATGGAAACGACAATGACTCTTTCTACCCTGGCCAGAAACTTGCCATCATAGACTGGTAGGGAAGTCGACCCAGTCTCAAAGCCACCACCATATATCCACACCATGACAGTTGCGTTCTTAGGTCTGGGAGAAGGAATCCATACGTTAAGGTATAAGCAGTCTTCACTTAGTTTAGTTTTTGGATTCCACATCTCTGTTCCAGGAAATCCTGGGTAAGTTGTGTCTATAAGCTGGTAACAAGAGTTTGCATGTTTTGTGGCATCCCAAACATCTGACCAGTTCTCACGAGGTACTGGTTTTTGAAATCTCAGTCTACCAATGGGTGGCTGTGCATAAGGTATTCCAAGGAAAGCTGTCACAGTTCCCCCTAGTACCTGCAGGCTTGTCCCTCTGACTCTGCCTTTCTTGGTTGTAATGATGTTATCTTCAGGCATTACCTTCCTGATGAACATACACAGGAGAAGAAGCCACATAAGAAATCTGGTATAGAGACTTGTACGTTTTGTCCAAATCATGATGCCTGAAACACAGGAAAAAAGAAATTCAGAATTAGTATGGCAATGTATTATTACCAGAGCCAACACAAATTATTCAAAAAGGGTGTAGATCATCCCAAGGACATTGAAAATGAGATGCTGCTGCTGCACAAAGCTCAGCAGTCTTAAGTTCCTGTTAGTTAGTTGTGTTGCAAAGACTGTGTTTAGTATTTAGTACAGTGCTTCAGAAAAAACTGTCGCTAAAAAAGAGCAGTGAAGAAGCCAGACCAGGGAAGGTAAAGTCACGTAAGCAGACCCTGACTACTTCAGTTAGCAGATGACTTAACCACTTGCATTTCCACTGGCATGATGAACAGGACATTTTATGATCTGTGATGGAAAAAGTCATGCCTGACGAGCCATTTTTCTGTTAGAGGTTGTTTGACAATTTGTATTTTCAAATCAACAAAGAGTGATAACAAACATCACTAGGCACAGATTTTTCCACATATGAACACTGAAAAGGAGCTTGAAGCCAAGTTTTAATCCAAGGATTTCCAGGTCCACATAATTTTTGAACAGTATGCTTGTGTCAGTAGATGCTTGGGCTGAGCAAACCATTGGGATGGCATTGCTCTAAACTCAAAGCACTGCGTGATTTCACTTTCCTACTCACATGTCTTAAGATCTGAAGGTTTTCTAACAAGTGCTGTACAAGAAGTGCTCTGAACTGTCAGTTCATCAGCTCCTGTGGGTGACTGCATACAGAGGTATGCCAGGACCTAAATGAAAACATCTTTTTTCTCTAAAGAAACTTAACCAAGTTTACAACCATCATAGTCATGACAAGCAGTCATATTTCTACTACTTAGAATGAACATTAAAATGCTAAAAAGCCAAGGAGAGATATATATATAGGTGTTGCCTAATAATTTAAGTATGGCCTGGTCTCTTCTTCCTGAGAACTTTTCAAAGTGATAAATAATATTATCTTAAAGCTGAGGATATAGACGATGATTATGTATCACATTTAAGCATACTAATAGTCCTATTTACCCCAAACTTTTCAAATGCTGTAAAAATCCCAGTATCTTCCCCTTAAAAATGAGAAGTCAGAAAAAGACTATTTGCTTAAACCCATTTCTATGGCTTACGTATTTGAAAATGCTCAACAAAGCTTCCTTCTATTTTTTGCTTGTTGCCCTGTCGTACATAGCGTACTCTGTCCTGCCACTTTAAACAGGCCATTCTTTGTTAATGAGAAGCACTTGTGTCCTTAAAAGGAATGAGGCTAATTTCTGTGGAAAGTACAGCTGTGGACTAATCTAAGCTCCTCCTGCTTGTTTGCGTATTCTTGAAAATCAACTAAGAAAATGCAGTGGAGGGGAAAGGAAGATTTTGCACAAAGAGGTTCCTAACTTTGAGATGACATCAAAAGAGCAGGGAAGAATCTTCAGAGACAATATTTTTAGCATTCATCTAAACATATAGAAAATAGATAAATTTTAGAAAACATAAATATTTGTGCTCTTGTCTTTTTATTAAAAAAAAAGAGAAGGTGGTGAATGGGGACAACAGACTTCAGAGTTGGTCTTACACTCCACCTAGCCTTCAGCTTGACTTCTAGAAACCTGCAAGTGGTTCCATGTATGCTAAACTTCAGAGATGTGAATATTCAATCCAGACATCATACGTGGTCCAGCAACGCCCAAGGAGTTTGGGTAAGCAGAAGCTCACTCCAGCAGCCAGCAGGACCTGCACAGGGGGCTCACATCATTTAGTGGCATTTAGCTCCCCTCTCTGTGTCAGTCATTTTTTTTTTTTTTTTCATTCATTCCTATAATAAAATCTTTTACAAGCTGGGTGAGAAAAGGTATGTAATGATTAGTCTAGGGCTAAATTCTTTCACCCTGTCTCACGGTCAACCAAGGCAACTGGGGTGGCTGTGAGAAATGTTAACAGTAGGGATCTAGCTGGGTATGTCTGCACCCAATGCACAGCACTCTGAGATGGGAAAAGTAATGTCTGTAAGACTGTTGTCTCACTGACACTGCCTTTATTCACGTACTCACTTCTAAGATCCCACCCAGGACTGAACCCCAACAAGAAGCTGGTAATAATAAGAGAATACAAACATCTTCATTATGAAGAAGAGGAAATGACACTAAGAAAAGCAAGAGACACTAACGTTCCTAAAGCTTTTAATGTCTAAATAGCAATTAAAACTAATTCCCCTCTGCACTTTACTGTTAATTAAAAAGGAACGGGATGGGAGGAAAACACTGTAGCATTGCAAAACACAGAGGCATAACTTTTGTCCCTAAGAAGTTTTAGATGAGAATTTTAGATGAGAAGAAAAAAACTAACAAAAAATTCAGTTCTGTACCTTTTTAATTAGCTTTGCAAAAGAACAGGTGGCATTTTAAAGAAAAAGTTTAGATCAAGTTTGAAAAACACAGAAGTTTTGTACTACTGAATCAGAGGGCTTGTCTGGTCTCAAGTTACTCTGCTAATATTAACAAAAGTAGCAAGTGACAGAGGATGATTATTACACCTTGAACGCATGGCAAATATTACTTTTAATAAGGTTTTTAATGCTGTATTAAAACAAACTCAACAACTTAAAGCACACTGAGCAAAACAAACATTACTTGATTATTACTCGGAGAGTAAAAGGGTCAGAAGATTGCTTTAGCTCATCAACCTTAACTGAGCAGAGCTATATCATATAATGTATATGCATACTTTAAAAAGCTGCTTCTGTAGTAGTTTCCTCCAGCAAAAGTTAAACAGATTATACTTTTGTATTCTTATTCAGCAAGGGAACACAATTTATTTCAGTAACTGTTTCCTCTCCTTGCAAATCTTCACCCAGCCAAAAAATCTATACACAAGACCATATAATCACTATTTAAATAGAAAAGATGGTCGAATTAATAAGTGATTTCTAGCTCAGCTTAATTTACTTAGCCCAGGATCCCTTGAATAATACCAAGGTCTGATACACATGCCTGCTTACTCGTTCCATTTGCAGAGCAGAGTGAGTTTTCCCAAGAGAGCAACAAATGGGCAGAGCGTAACATTTTAAAAGATCCCAATCCCCGTGCAAATCAAGCTGAACTGTAAAATATCCTGGCAGACAGAGACGTGCAAATAGAGAATCACTTACCCCACTTCTGTTACAAGAACTACAAAGTTTTTAAGAGTCGGGAGCTTTGAATACTTCAGGGAAAACGCAGTATGCAGCTGCTGCTTTAAGCCCGTGAATTGGGCAGTACTGACATTATAATCAACAGTTTCTGACACAAAGCTCGCGAGAGTTGGCAGCAGCAACTTGATCTGCAGGCAGCCGTTCGTTACTGTCTGACATCTGCCCAAAGGCTAATGGCGTGGTTGTAGAAATGCTACAGAGAGAAACCTGTCTTGGAGAAAATCAGGCGTGAGCTGCTACAGGAAAGGGAAGAGGCAGTGATTTGGTCTTAGCGCAGGGCAACAACGTTATAATCCAGAAAGACAAATGGAATTATAAGTATAATAAACTCCTGCCTCTCTTTCCTTCATCTTGCTTAGAGCACCGATCTCACCTGTACTTTTTTTGCTGTTGTACAGCTCAAGATTAGCACAATTTTAAAGTACCTCAAACTTTTCACTGTAAAATAAATAGTTATTTGGGGGTTTGAGCAACTGTGGCAGATAGAAAAAGAGTGTCCTCTGCACAGACATGTCAACAACTGGCAAGCATCAGTTGCATTATTTGACTCGTGGCCATCTGTAGGCTACCGTAGAAAACTGCGTTGTCCTCTTCTGATGTTAGGGTTAAAAATGGTACCCATATGGTGTCCCACGTGGTTTTCTCTCTCTTCTTAGGCTTCAAATAGGAAATCACCCATGCTGCTTAGTATACCCAATATCCCTCTTTTCCTTGAACCTCTTAAGTATTGTTTCCACCAGAACTGAGCACTGGAGGTGCAAAGCCAGTCTAATCCACAGGTCGGAGTTGTCAGGGCTGTGGCACAGCTGGGGACATGTCCTTGTCAGCAGTACATCTGCACCCGTAGTCCCCAGCTGGGAGTGGGACTCTCTTTGCTGTGTGCTATAGAGATGTTTAGTGACAGACTATTTAAATTGCAAACGTTTTGAGGTACAAGTGAAGGCAGAATAGAGAAGAGGAGTGGAGAAGATAAATTGCATACACTCCTGTTACAAAATATCTTCTCAAACCCACATCCCTGAGCCACCAAGTGAAACCACCTTGGTGGTGGGGCCGCTGGCCCCCAGCAGCATCTGGCCACTAGTGCTGCACTGAAAAAAACAAAGTTTCCACAATTTAAGGTTTTCTTGCACCGAGAGCCTTTGCTTCACCCATTAGAGCTGAGGACAATCACTTTCCGTCTGTTTAATAATCAAACTACAGCTCTGTTTCAATTACACAAAAGCAATATTTGGCAATGCATAAAACAGGAATAAAGCAGAAATAAAAAGTGTGAAGTCTATAGACCTTAACATGGAAACTACAAATGGTTTTTAAAAGCTAGCACGTGAAATAGTGTTTTAATAGAGAAAAGCTGAAGAAAGCACAGTCATTTAGTTTCTGCCAGTAATTTTACAGTCTACCTTTAGGATCAGCTGTCTGAAGGGCACATTGCAGGGACCTGTCCACTGCAGAGAGTGTGTCCCAGCCTAAATCTAAACCAGGTTATAAATCCCTAAGCTTTTAGCATGGAAGTGTCCGATATAGTTGCTAGTTGGGAATTCAGAATTCTTAGCCAAGATTTTTATCTCAGTAATGTAAATAGAAATATTTAATAACAAAATAGAATTAATGCAGAATCAACTCTAGGGGCAACTCTTGCTGATCGAAACTTTTCAAGTGCAGTTTCCTGCAGGAAACGCTAAGTTGTGCTCTTTAGATTAAGGCAGTTTTCAGTGTTTTCTGACGTGCGCGTTCACTGACTTTCTCTAATGCTTCTTCAACTCATTTGGAAACATAGACAGGTGACACACATTTTCTTCATTTCCATGACATCAGAGGAATGAATCATAAGCCCCAAATCTTGTTAGAAACCACTTTTAAATAAAGTAGATCTGATGCTTATGACAAACCATTGTATTCTCAACCCTCATCACTGCCTTCAGCAGTAGAGAAACAGCAGGAGACCCAAAACACGACAAATGCTCTTTCTGGCTTCGTCTATTTGCCAGCATTGGCCATGCTGTCCTACATCTGCTGTCCCCACCACTCCCTTGCCCTCTTCTCACCCCTCTCTGCTCTCCTTGACAAGGCCCAAGGCACATGAAACAGCCTCCTGCTCCGAGGCGGGCACAGTTACTAAATGCCAAATGTGGAGCATTTCTATGGACTCTGACAAGGTGACCCTGGGATAAGAGAATCAGCTGTCTTGGGCTGTTTCTCAAGCAGTAGGAAACATGGAGTTCAGCCTTGGGGTTACCTGGATGTCTTTAGGGGAGGGGGGCATTAGGACAGATTGTTTATACTGTTATACTTCTCGACTATTATACTTTAGTCTGATGTTAGCCTATTATGCTGTACTTTTTAAGAAAACTAAGCCCTCTTCTATAATTTTTTCCTTTAATTAAAAAAATTAACATATAAATTAAAGTTTCACAACTGTGTGCTGTGAGAGGAAACACTTATTTTAGTTATTACTTAGCTTACTAAAAATACCCGTGTGAAAATTAGAGATTAAATATACTTAATGCCTTTAGCAATTCTGTGGAGTGGTCATTTTCTCAGTTTTCCTTGGGGAGCTTGAAAGGAACGGAGGTAAAAACTAACAGATAGAATGCTATATATATGTGTGTGTGTGTGTGTGTATAAGAGCTGTTATAAATACATACAAAAATATATATGTACATATACTGGTATTTCTAAATATCTCTATCCATCTATTTACTTATCTACAACACTGGGGGGGGGTTGAGGATGTAAATTTTTATTTAAGGTAAGGTTCTTAAAAATTGTCACCAAAGAAAAAAGTGTCTTTTCATCATGTGATGTGCCCATATGAAATAGATCTCACACTGACATAGGAATTTTGACAGGAGAGATGTCCAAGTCTCTTAAGAAATGAAAGCAAAGGCCAGCTGTAGGAAAGATTGACATTTAGTAGTCTAAGAAGCTTAGAGTATTTAAACAATATGTATTATGGAAATATCACATGTTTTTTGTATGATTTAGTTCATTATTAATCTGCCCTTCAGGGTATTACCTAAGAATAGATGTTTACACTTACAAATATCCTAAATTATGTACATTCTGGGTTGTCTTCAGGACTTACCTAATAGAGCTGAGAAATCTATGAGCAACAAAACTGTTTGGAAAAAGATGTACCTCAGATATTTCTAGTGGAAAACACCCCCCTCTCTCCCAAGGGGTCCTCTGAGCTTTCCAGGTCTGTTTGCCTGTGAAGAGTCCCATTCACCAGATTTGGTGCTGCCCTTCCAAGATGTCTACAGCCTCAGAAAGAGCACTGGGCTCCTGTAGGGATAACAGGGCTGAAAAGCTCTGCAAATGTCACTTCAAAGTAAAGGGGATCACATGTGATGTATGTGCATGCGTGAGGAAATATTTACATGCTAATAGTACGCAAAAGTAGGAAACCTTGTTGTTTTAATTGCTGAGAGGAAGGTGAATTACAGCTAAGCTATATGAAATGTCATTTGTATGAAAATGTGGGGAGGTTTTGTTTAAATTCCAGCCTTGGTAAGCTCCCTTGGGAGGGCTTGGCTGTCTCTGATCCCGGCTGAGTTTTCATGCTGAGCATCTGTGTGACCTTGGCTTGAGCTGCTGAGAAAACTGCTACTTTGTGAGAAAAAGCAGTGAGGGAAACAAGTAAACTCAAGCTGTAGAGGATACGAAAGGTGAAACTGCAGACAGGGGTAAGATTGCCAAGATGGGGACAGTTAGCACCTCAAGGACTCGGAGGGAAAAACACCAAAGCTGCAAGCGGCGAAATCTTCAGATAAAAACCACAGGAGTTCAGCAGCAGCAAGGAACTACTGATGCTCAGTTTTGGTGCTTACATCCATGTTATTCTGCTGTGCATATTAGGAAATAAATCATTGCCTTTACTTTTAAGTTGAGTATACCCTGCTTGCAGAGCATCTTTCCATGCCCAAATACAGTCACCCCCCCAAAAGTTACACCTTTCTCCTCTTTCTGTATTTCTTTTGCAAATCTGATACTTGGTACTGTGCACAACACCTGTGCACACCCCTGAATGTAAAACAGGGACATCCTAAATAAACCTGGAGAGCGCTTAAGTGTTGCTACAGGTGATTGTAGCTGGTGATGAGACCCATCTGAAATTCTATTGTTATTCTGGTTATGCAAAGAAGCCTCACTCCAGAGGAGCTTCCAGGAGTAGCAGAAGTTCCCAGCACTAGATCTGCAAGGTGATTTGATAATATTAGGAAAGGTGTCTTAGATACATACCATGAAAATGGATTCCAATTTATTAAGTATACAGAAGACATTAACACTCATATAAGCCATTAAACATCATTATATTTTCCTCTTATTGGTTCAATTATGAGCTGCTGTACCTTTTTCCTTATTACTCTAATTATAGGTTGGTGTAATTTCCTCTTTATTAACACAGTTATGGTCTATACTTTTATAAAATTTTTGGCAAAATCAGAGCCAATGAGAATATATAGCCAGTTAAAAGGTAAAGGTATTTTTATTTTTTCTTTCTTTTGAATGTTCACTTACTCTTAATTCCTTATGGTACTCTTACATAACTCAGTATTTGCTCTCATATAGGGATCAGATTCAATAAAGAAATTTAAAAATTATTAATGTATGTCTTGCATGATGTTGTTATAGCCTGGTGTTTCGCTTGTAAGAAAACAAACAATACTGGAGTGTCAGCAAAGAGCTGAAATCTTGTGTGATCATGATAAAGCTAATTAAATTATAAGTTAGGTTTCACAGATTTCTGCAGAATAATGACAATATATGACAATGTAACTGTTTTCCATTTCTGCTTCCTGTTTCTTTCCTATGGATAGTAAATCTCTAATTGTTTAAAATTATGTAAAGATATCTGAATAACAAAGCTTGGTTGCTGATAATCACCTACTGACATCAGTGTGATGTTCACAACGGTAATATGTTCCCTCATACCCAAACTCTGTGAATAACTACCTAGTTTGATGGATAAATGAGCTTACTTGAATCCATTAAGTAGAATTTGTATCTGGAAGGTGGGGACTCTTCCCAGTTCCCACTTCTCCCAATTCTCACTCTTTATTTTATGCCTTAGCACTAATATGATCCTCCATCTCTCAGTTTCTGCATCCACAAGAGAGATACACATCTCTAATGAAAAATGCCATAAAGATGTTCAAAAGTTTAGCTTAAGCCATTGCAGTTTTCAGATTTCAATTTCATCCAGCATGTTGCAAATAGGAATGAAAGAATTGAGCCTTACATCCAGACCTGCTGGGACCTGCAGGTGGGAAGTTATAGAGGAAACAAGTTCAGTGTGCCCCAGTCCACTCTCCAGTAAACAGGTCACAGCACCTGAATGTGTCACAGCTATGGATTTTAGTGGAAACAATTAGGTCATGAGATAAAACTTCAGATCCCCTGGTGGCCTGTCGTTGCTCTGCGTAGGTCTGAAGCCTGTGGGAGAGCAGGTTTGAGAGGTTACTGCAGCCCACGTGCAATGAAGGCAGCTGGGCTGCACCTTTCTAATAGCTTTGTTCAAGCAGGAGGAAGGCAGCATTGACGTTGGTCAACATCGGGTCGCATGTTTTATTTTTCCTCGCTATGACTGCATCAGGGCAAAACTAAAAAAATATTCCAGAGCCATTTTTCCTTTATTTTCTATAATTCACAGCTGATTTGATTTCTTTGCCTATGTGTTTCATGAAAGAAATATAACTTGGGGAAAAACAGACACCTCTAGGAGAGGTTGTGCTTCTTTTGTTACCACTGCGGCACAACACATGTAGGCGCACGCTCACCTCTGCCATCGGTTCGTGCCCAGAGGCCATTACGTTTACGAAAGCTCAGGCACTGCTGAGCACTGTTGCGGTCCCATCAGAGAAGCAAACTTCTCAGGCTGAGTGACTTTTCAACAGCAGGCCCCTTCGTGCTGTGGATGTGCAAGTGTTGTGTAATCATGAAAATCCCATTATAAACATCTGTGCAAATTTTTCAAGAAGTTGCCATGATTGGTGAATACCGGGTAATTCATCACAGTCGCCATCTGCTTGAAAAACAGAGTTGTCAGAACAGGTGGCTTAGTGGGAAAGTACAGTAGACTCCCTCAGGTCTTGCTATATGTCTATATATTAAGTACATAACATTAACTTAAAGGTAATATGATGTTCAAAATATGATGCTCAATGTGACGTTCAAGGATACAAGTCAAAATACTAAGGGCATTTTGATTCCAACTGTGTCCTTAAAATATTAATTACGTATAACTGCTAGGAAACAATAGTTTATAAAAGAGTTAGAAGATTTCTTCATCAGTAACCTTCATTGGTTTATTAACAGTACATTCTGCTCATGATTATTCTGCCCTGTGCAGATTCCTGATGGATTACCTCACCCAATACACTCATCTTTTCTTCATCTCACCTTTGTTTGCACCAAGGAGATCATACAAGCCTGAAACAACACTGACTTTTCCCAGTCCCTTTCCCCCTATCATGTAGTAGCATTTTAACACTGAAAACAATCCGTAAGTGTATTTTCCCTTAGCAGGGGTTGCAGCAGGTTGAAACAGGAAAGGAAATATTCAGTGCACTGATAGAGAACACGGCACCATGGGCAGACCTCGCGGACCTCAGCTGGGGAGAAGCAGCATTTTTAGCAGTTGCAGGAACGCTACGATTCTCTGCTCATTCTCTCACTTTTGCCTGAAGGCAGGTTCGGTACAAAATGCACAAAGACAGCCTGCAACCTGAAAGACTTTCTATTTATCAGACCAAGGATGCTGGGAAATTGAAAGATGTGCCCAAGATCATAAGGAAGATTGAATTGCATTCAGAGATCCAGAACTTTAAAACACCATCCTTCTTGGTTTGTTTTAAATCCCCCAGTTTTATAGCTGCAGTGTGGTAGGTTTTCTCTCAATATATTACTAAAAACTGAAGATGTTATTGATGGTAATCTTGAATAAAAGCAGCATTGCCATCCATTTTCCACAATAAATAAAAGTCAGTCCTTGGGATTCAGAGGTAGCATTTTCTAAAAGTCACCACAGGCAATAATTAAAAGAAGTTAGTGCTGAATACTCCTGGGCTCCTGAGCTGGTAGACACACCACGGGGAAGGAAAGCCACTTCAGACCAGTCTGCCCAGAAGCTGCCAGTGCCTCTTGTTGGAGCCACCACCACAGCTGTGAATCTTTTGTGCACAATAATTAATCATAATAAAGGTTGTAGTGAGAATTTGGTCTGGAAATGGATTCAGAAGGTACAGATGGAATATTATGGCACAAAACCATGCGCCTTCATTTTTTGCCAAAGCAGTGACTCACTTGCATTGAAGAAAATCCACAGGTAGGCAGGCAGGCGCTGCTAAGTGAGTCTTACACGGTTCGCCTTTCATTGCCTATCCTGCGGAAACACAGCTTTCATAAATGCCAGTCTATTTCCCAGTGCTGCTGGAGGAATAAAGTGCAATGGCTAAGACTTCCTCAGTGAAAACATTCGAGTGATTTTAATTTTTATGTTCATGCAAAAAAAAAAAAAAAAATCCCATCACCAGCTGATGAAAACATCAAAGATTTTGAATGTCGCACAATGAAATGCAGGTGCCGGTGGTGTTGCCTTTCTGATTAAACACACTTGTACTTATATCAAATATGAACTATTCTCCCCAGTGAAAGGGCATTTACCAGTGTTTAGGACTTAACCATGTGAAAAGTGAACAGCAATTTGCTAACTCTCCTGTGCCGCCTTTTCTTTCCTTCTCCTTTTACCCTCCGTGACCCCCCCACCACCACCCAGATTTTGTCAGCTATTCTCAGTGTTGCCAAAAAATGCGCGGTGATGTTCTTACATGCAGAGTATAAAAAAAATAGTTTTTCTAATAAATGTTAACAGCAGCCATAAAACAGCAAAATAAAATAACATGAAGAAAAACAATCAATAAGAATCTGTACAAGAATTAAGTATTGGTGCATGAAATAGGAAAAGGGGCTGAATCAGAGTGCTTTATAGAGAAACCTGGAAGCTATTTCGAGAGAAGATGGGCACAGAGTAAAATTTATCAAACGTTGCTGAGATAATTATACCAGAACAGACAGGAAACAAGATGTTTGACCAAAGGGAATGTAAGTGAACAGATCCAGCTCTTTTGTATGCTTCCCGAATCATTGTTCTTTTGGGCTTAAGTCGTCCCAGTATGTCAGCATGCAAATGATTTTAAGCTAATGCTGAGACAGATGTTTCAGCGATGGGTGCCTGGACAGTAGGAATTTAGTTTGTGCTAAGTACCTGATGCATGGGCAATGGGGATTCAGTCTATGGGATCAGTCCAGAGTTTCTCCTGACTTGGGGGGGGGGGAAGAAAAAAAAGACTAAAAGAAAAAAAGAAATAATCCCTGCAGTGTATACACCATCAGATCCTCAGAACTGGCTCTTTTGTGGCTCTCACCAAGCTGCCCTACCTGCTGTTGCAGCCGTGGTGTGTCCGTGGGTACCTCCCTAGCCCAGTATGCGCACCCAGACACGTCCAACTCATCACTGCAAACAACCCCGAAGACCATCTGGTCGGCAAGCAGAAAATGGGACCGTGCACAACCAGTACCTAACAACAGGTCAATAGGATCAATATATAGAAGCAGCTCCAAGCTCTGGTTACGTGGGCTTTGGTGTCTGTTCTGTGGACTAAGAGCTTTTTACCCCTGAGTAATGTGGGGTTAAACATGGGAAGACAGTCCTGGCCTTAAGCAGTTGGAGGGATTTTCAAGCTCTTCCTTTGGTATCTCTGGCATTCTGGGGATGGCATTGCTATGGGATGAGCTATCAAAGGGCTGTTCACCAGGCATGTTACTGTCTGTCTAGTATGCTACACTTGAGCCACAATATGAGCCAGGAGCCCAAGAGTTTATGGGTATTAAGTGGAGATTCTCCAGCTTAGCCATTTCCGTTACATACGCAGATTCAACTGCAGAGACTACACAAGTGCTTCCTGTGCCTCAATGGATATTTATTCAATAAAGTGACTGAAAGACAGGCATATTGCCTCCTCCTCCTCATCCAAAGATCCTGAGGGGGGAAAACACAGTCTGCTAAAGCCAACAACCTCACATGAATAATGGGTGTGAGATTCTCCAAGCATAGTAAAACCCCAAATATCTGCCAGAGGTGGTAGTGACACCACAGTGAATGCCCAATCCAGTGATGATAACCAGCATTTGACATAGCAAACATCCAAAAAGCAACTCTCATTCCCTGATTTGTGGCACTTTAGAAAGTGATCTCTCTGCCCCATTACTGGGTTAAAGATCTTTACCAAGACCTCTTTGAATTTATTGTAGGGAAATTTTATCCTACATTTATACAGAGCAAACCTTTCTCTCAGAAAGCTGCACTGGGTCTTCACTCCACGACTGGAGTTTCAGTCAGGATCAGGACTTTTCATGCAACGGGGTGTGCAAGGAGATCAGCTGTGAGCAGTCTTAGTGAAAAAAAGCTTTCAAGCTAAGTGGCATCTGGTGGATGCAGAATGATGGGACGCACACACTGAAAACCACAAAGCAACATTTGTCAGCACATACAGCATATACCCACATGAATGTAAGGCAATAGAAGGTGACAAATTTGTGTGGAAATGTTTATGGGAAGCTCCTTCCCATGCACTGAAGAACAGAGAGTTGTTTGTCTGGGCTAGGGTCAGCCAGAAAAGAAGCTTGGAGTTTTTGGCAGGAGCTGGCATCTCAACAGCAGTGAAAATAAGAGGTAGGTTGAGGGCAGGCTGTGAGGACAAGCCATTCAGACTTGGAGTGCAAGCATCTGCCAGCTAGCTCCTGTTGTCCCCATGCTGCCTCAAAGTCACATGAAATAAGCCTGATCTTGGCTCACATTAACTCATTTACTATAAATCTTTGGCATGGCTTACAAGCGAACGTCAGTAAAAATGGAGCTGTTAACGCATGGATTTTTTGCACTATATACAATATGTCTGGCATTACTGTAGTGCTGCTAGCAGGAAGGACTCTGGCGCCGTCACGATGCAATATGCCAGTGCCTACCGCAGTTATTAGCAAGTCTACCTTTGACAGGATGCCTGAAGAGGTTCTCCATGGGACAGCTGCTCTGTTGCATCATGTCAGTGCGCAGGATAGAGCTATTAATGACTTTTAATGTGATACTCCGTATCCTGACAATGCATGCTATTAAGCGGTCCTTAATCACCAGATCACTGATATTGATATACCAGCCCTAACAGCTCTAAAGACGTACGGTGCCAAAGAGTGCTACCCACGTCTGCAACAGTACATAGGAAAACCATTAGGCAAAGACTCAAAATGTTGTTTAGTTCAAAGGAAAATGATGACATTTCAAGCCTGAACATCCACAGATCCAGTGTATGCTACAAGTAATCCAAATTTCCATTTTCCAGGTGTCCACCTATTCTTGGGTAAATGACCAAGTGTTACAACCACCCTTTCAAAACTATAACAAAAAATATTGCTGCTCATTTTCCTGGCAGACTGCTTGCATCACTTTAATTTAGGAAGCAAACCATTTTACAATAATCACAGTCATGTAAATGAGCCAAAAATGGTGTTTATTTTGTGCCTTTCCAAATTTAAGCTGACCTAAATAATTTAATACAAAATTTGTAGCAATGAGAACACAATTTGGTGGACACATATGGGAACGCACTGAATTTATACTGCCGAATTGTTACTCCTCTGAGTAAAAGATGATTCACCCTCTAAATGTACTGTAAATGCTGATACAGCATCCACTTTGGTGGCACGAATGGCACTGTGAAAACAATACAGACCCTCTCTACGTTCCCTCCATTTCACAGGGAAAAAGGAGAGCTTTCTCTTTCCCAAGCATGAAAACTGGATACATGCTTATTCTCTGAGTGGGTGTTTGATACTCAATTGTCAAGATTGGCAGATGTCCCCAAGCGGTGTATTAAGTTCTTACTGACAAATGCTTTTTGCTAACATGAAAACATGGCATCACTTTAGCCAACAGTAGGGAAGGAGAGTGGAGGACTGATCCTATCAGCGGTGGTAGGTGTCCATGCTGCCCCAGACACTACACAGCAGTTATGGCAGTAGGGGCTGATGGAGACTTGTCAGCTCAACCCAGCCGATTTGAGGTTCTCCATCCAGTAATCAACACTCTCACCTACTCTGTGAGCAAAGCGAAAAGCAATATCTGAACTCATGGGTTATAATAATTATTGAGTGATGAAAAGAAAACCTATTAAGCTGGTGGCCCTGACATCACTGTGCTCACCAACGATTTTTAGGAAGCTGAAAAATATTCGGGAGTTTCTCCACTGTGAAGCAGGATGTGTGGGAAGCTGGCACAAAGGCATTTCATCTAAATGTGTTTGTTTCCTATTCATAGTTATGGCTAGCTACAGCAGAACTGAACATGCTTCCTGTATCTGCTCCTGCGGGATGCAGGGATGCGGGAACCTCCTCACCTCCCTGTGCTTCAGTGGGCTATAAGGAAAGGTTGTGAACAACAGGATTTGGCCTTCAACCATTTTGTCCTCTAATTCAGCACTCAAGGAAAAGAAAATAATTCTTTCTCTTTTTTCTTTTTTTTTCTTTTTTCTTTTTTTTTTTTTTTTTTTTTT
>VZTL01029095.1:48176-63344 GCA_013400535.1 Scopus umbretta
TTTTCAATTCTACACTTTTACAAAGCTCTTTGTACATTTTTTCATAAATATCACCCCTGGTCTTTGGAGTATTTTGTCCTATTTATGTATTTCCTCTATAATAAACTAAAGCAGAATAAGAAACATTTTCATAAATTTCAGCACACTTCACATGTCATATATATTCAATCACAATAAAACAAATGAAACCTAAGGTGAGCTCACATGTAAGTTTAGATACATTCATTATACCTTCACGTGGACTCAAGTGCTTTCTTGGACCAAGACTGTGAGTCATACTTCAGCCATGAACAGGACTGAAGTACAAAGATGATGCCATGAGAAACCTTAGCATTTACTTGTGGTGACAACCCTATAGGAATCTTCACTGCATAAAAAAAAATGCTACTTTTGGCTCAGAGCACTTCAGTCTTTCAATGCCTCGGTAAGTGTCTCTTAAGATCCCTTTTCTCTCAGGTCCACCAAAGCCACACGGGCTGAAATCAAAGGTTCTTTCTATCAGGTTAAGCAGGACGGAGGAGTCTGTGTTTTGGACACAGCCTGAAGATGAAAAAGGCCTGCACAGTCTCAGGAGCAGCCCCAGCACTGGACTGGCACTGCCTTTCTACTTATAGCTAGTGGCTTTTGTCCCATTTTGTACGATCAGTAAATGAACTCAATATGTATTTTGCAAGAACTTTGTTCAGCAACCGTACCAGCACCAGCTGCATTGCTAGTAATAACATAGCCTATTCTTCAGAATCAAGCAAAATAGAAAATGTAATTAATATTATTTGAAAATTCTGTCTGAGCACATTTGGCAGCCACTTCATTTCACTGCCACACCAGAAGATACACTCTGACCAATGTCACATACCCTGAAGACACAGAAGAAAGAGAATAAATACTATTATTGGTGTTTGAATATTCACTCTATGTAAATGTATTATATACTTTGCTTGGCTTCACCATAATAGAAAAAGCAAGCAAGACAAACTTGTATTTTTTTCTGCACACACTTTCCTTTTGTCTTTTTTTTTTTTCCCCAAATTTTGCATAGTGCATATTGCAAGCTTTTCTTTTTAGTTATATGCCTCTAGCTATTCTCTTGGAACAGAAATTCAGACATATCCAGCACAAAACCACATGAAATGGCTCGTCACAACAGCGCCTCGAGGTTTCAGAATCATAGATGTTGGCAAGGAAGAGACCTATTAATTTATCTTTTTGCATATGCCCTTGCAGTCTATTTTTTTCTATTTATTCTGAAAACCTCAGGTAAAATGGTATCGTACAAACGAATTAATGAAAAACAGCTTCAGTGCCATACAGGCAGAGCTGGTTTCTGGGGAAGGGAAAGTCCCGTGTTTTCTTGTGCAGCTACCTGATCTGATGCATTAGAATAACCACAAACCACCAGGTTGTGCTGTTGCCCTTAAGCAATATGCATCACCACAGAGCTATGTTACTTTGTTCATCTGATGGCTGTTATTCATCTGGCAAGACCCTAAAATCCTAGAAAACCAGAAAGAAAACAAGTCCCTCAGACTCATTTTCCTCTTGATTATACAGCTTAGTATTTTTCACAGGACCTTGGATCACTTTGTAAACCACTGGCAGTGTTTGCCGGCAATGAAATTCAGGTACAAAAATAAATAATCCATCTGCACAGGCTTAGGATGCAAACACTGCAAAGCTGATCTGAGAATTGATGTTACACTCAGTGCAATTTCCAACAAACCATCCATTAATGTTCATCATCACTGCAGCTTACTTTCACTACTGCATTCCTGCCTCTCCCTCCGCCCCGCATAGACTTTCAGTTTTTCAAAATTATATACTGTTTCAAAAATCAGGAGCATACTGTGGAGATAGCTCAGAGGATGCCTCAAATAAGCAGACATCGGTGAAGATGCTGGACACCATGAGCATTTGCAGCTGGAACCGCAATGCTGCTTGCACTGGAATAACCCTTTGAGTCTTACAAGTGCCTCTGGCGTGATGGACTAACCCATATTTTTTTCAGAATCTTTTCTCAGATCACCCTTTTTGACAGTTTATACCTGAACTTTTTATTTTCTTGCTAAATTCTAAATAGATTTAATTCTTTCAGGTTCCCCATTACACAGTTTCTAAGTAAATCATGACTAAACCGAACAGGTTTGTTTTTTGGTTTGGTTTTTTTTTTTTTGTTTTTTTTTTTTTTTCCTACAGGACTGATCACCTCAGGCAGCGGTGTGACTCAAAATTACTTTTCCACTATGTATGACTAAAGAAATACATTAATTGTAGAGAAGTAATAACATCTGCCATTAAATAACAGAAATTTTACATAAGAAGAATGTGTAAGAATGGCCACGCCAAGTCTGGCCAAAGGTAAATCAACAAATGCCAGGGAAGTTTGCAAAAGCGAAGTAGAAGAGCAGGCTAAACATGCAATGACATCTGTAAAACTTCCCAGCCAGCAAAAAAGTGTCTCTATAAGAGGTGATGGTTTTGTATCTTATTGCCACCCAGAGGTTTTTCTTCCTTGAATTTGTCTAAACACTTTTTGCAACCTTGCGAACATTTGGCATCTGGAACATCTAGCGACAAGATTGCATAAGTACACGAGCCATGAAAAACTGCTCCTTTCAGTTTGCTTTTGAACCCATCACCTGCTAGTTGTACAGGAGATAGTATAAAGAAAACTGGGCTGAGATTCAAGGCTGGATCCTGACACTTTCCCTCATAAAACTAGATGGCTATATCAGTTTTAGGGGTTTGTGACACAAGAGGCAAGACCATCCCACAACACAAAACCAAAACCAGGACCCCAAATCTTTAAACCTAGAAAAATAACTCAGTCACATTTGGAGATGATTTATTTTAATTTGAACTTCCATGTCACTAGGCATTTGACTGTGTATTCTCTTCTAAATATTCCCAAACCTTTTAGGATAATTCCTCAGCTACCCTTCAACTTTTTGCTTGGTGCTACAGAAGCTTTTCCATGCTGTGTGCTTTCCTCCTCCACTGACGCAACACATACTGTCTTCTGTCTTCCCTCAAAGTACTCCAAGAAAAACAGCTTTTAGCTCTGCTTAAAAACAAGAGGGGGAAAGGCTCCCCTTCTTTCATGCACATCAGTGGGAATACACCAAATCAGGAATTGCTCTAACACAAGAAACACCACTTGGGTTATTCAGCTCCCAGTGGGGAGCTGGTACCGTCCTGGCATGCGGATCGCACTTTAGTTGCAGCTGACATGCTGCACAGTTACTTTCTTTCCTGAAATAGTCTTCCAAAGAATATAATCAGATTTTTAGCTACTGAAAATCACAGTAGCACTCTTGCAGCCTGCTTCTGTACATCTATTTAGCTGAGATGCAAATCTGTCCCTTCAGAAAGACGGTAATTTTATGTTGGAGATTTTCAGATTTCCTACTGTCTAAATTATTGAGAAGTAACCACTACTGTGCCAAGTCCAGTGTCTCATACGGGGTGATAAATGTGAATATAAACCTCCAGAACATCCAGAAAATCATGAAATGGGGAAAAATCCTCTTCTGTTCGGAAAGGTTAAAAATCTTGCACCATAGCTCTCTTCAATGCCAGCAAAAAAGTTAACAAAGAATAAAAGCAAACCTAAGGAGTTCATTCAGTTGTAGTTTTAGAAGGCTTATGACACAATCCATCACCAAAGCCTATTATGGAAATTTGAATTCTACAGGGTAAAAGGTAAATTTCTGCAGTGGATTAAAAACTATTCATGAGATAGATAAAACAAAGGCAAAGAAAAAAGATCTAATTCTTGACATACAAAGAGGTTAATATGGAGTGCCCCAAGACTTGCTGCTGGGACTGATTTTTGTCACTTGAAATCCCTGGTATAATGCCAAAAAGTGCTAGCTTACTCAGCAAATATTCTGCACCTCTCTATTGCAGTAAATACTTGTGCTTTCTTGCTTTAGATCAGGCTCCTGAGTCTGTATGCCTTAACTTGTAATAGCACCCACAAGACTACCAGGGCACACAAAGAAGCAGCTTAATCTTGATGTGGTTACACTTCAGCAGAAATGTCCCAAGGGGAGAATCTGTGTTACTTGTGATTGCACATAAATCAGAACAAAGACAATTTTTCTTTTAAACCATTCAGTGAGTCTGAAGCTCTGAAAGGCAGATAAAACATATTTTTCCCTTGTATATTGAAAAAATGTGGGAACCATGCTGCTTCTGTGGAAAACATTGCTATTGTGTCTGAATGAATGGCATTTAGCATCAAAAAGATTCTTTAAATCCCAGGTAAACTCCGTCTTAAAGTTTTAAGTTATACCATGGATGTATGCAGATGTTCAGCATGGAAGCAAATGGTATATAACTCATTCACCAGTAAATGTAGTCAACTGGAAAAAATGGTAGATGAAGTTTCATGCAGTTGAAGATCCATGAATCTACCCATACAGACACTAATGGATTCAGAGATGGTTGTTTAACTCTCAAAGAAAAAAAATCTAAACAACAATTCCATAAAAATGTCTGCTTAGTCTTCAAAAGCAACCCAAACTGGTTAATGTGTTGCAGGCAACTGCTAGCAAAAAGATAAAATCCAATTTAAATGTTTGCTGTTATTTCACATCCTCTTGATTTTGAATTTAGTTTCAGTCACATCACAGAAAACATGGAAAACATTCAGAAGAAGCACAACAGAAATGTCTTCCACACAACGAGAGCTTTGAAAAGTGTAAAAGCAGTTTTACACATGATTCTGCTCCTTTTTTTGACCAGCAAAACCAGCAAAAGTCTTTCAACTGTGTGAAAATCAAAAGCTGAAGAGCTACCATGGTCACCCTGATTAGAGGAATCTGACTCAATTATCCTGTGAACATATATCAAGATAAGAATACTAAGTACAATGAATACTCATGATTTAGAACATAAATTGATTAACAGTCGGTTCAGCCAAAAAAGTTTTCTTTGTGGTGTATTTCATATTTAGGCATCACAGCTGGAGGAATTAGCAGAAAACAAAGTTGAACATTTAATTTCCATTGTCAGTTGATGAAGCAATGATCTCAGACAATCAGTTACTTACCTTATGCCAATGCGTATTGATATATGTGACTGTAATATTTTCATTTGCATTATGAATAAAGCTGCTTAGTGTAAGGCCACCTAAAATGTCTCATTTTTCTAAAAATGTGATTGGAAGCCTTCCAGGCTTACACAGTGCATTTGCCCTTCTGAGAATAATGTAGTCAATAATTGTATTTTATTTCAGATTGTGTGTAGCACATACAAAGCATTCACCTTCTATTCACAACACAAGACTAGCAGTTGTGAAGTCTTGACGTTCCCTGTTGAGGAACTGATGGAAAGTAACAGTTGACATCCACCTGGAAAGGCATTCAGAAAGTATCCCTGATTTTTATTGGTATTGGTAAGGATATCTACAAAATTAAAAAAAATATATTTTCACAGTATTTTTAAAATATGTATTTTTCAGTACCTCCTTTTCATTTCTCTTTTTCTCAAATATATGGATTAAGGTAAGGCTGAGGATGCTGGTTTATTCTGTTAGAAATGTAGCACCTCAGTTTCCTTAGATTCCTCAGTGTTACTTACCTGACCAGAACACAGCTTAATTAAGCTAGAAGACCTACTAACTGTAATAATTCCAAAAGCATATGTTTGCTGGAGCAGGCTGATAGCTTTTGCCCACTTTTTTTTTTTTTTTTTTGCCTTCTGAACATGTTGTCTAACAAAAATCAATTTTTTTTTCCACAGCAAAATTCCTGAAGACTTCCTGCTCATCATGTCCAGACCTCTACTGTTAGAAGAAATCATTATGTATTATTTCACTCATTGCTTGATTAAGGATAATCTTGTAGATTCTTCCCCACTTTACTCCTAATCCTAATGGAGAGCATTTAACAATCTCAATCACTTGTGATTAGAAATCTTACTCCCATTTCGAGAATAAATGTACACCAAACTATTTTTATTATGAGTGTTACAGTTTCCTATTACATTTTCCCCTCTTGGGTATTTCTTTGTGGTTAAATTTATAAGAAGGAAACATCTGCATCAGCTGCATCATTTTTCTAAGCTAAGCCAACCTCTTTCAATCTGTCAGGCTTTTGGGGGATAGGAGAGAATTTACTTTCCCCTCATCATCCAAGTAAACCTTGTCCACCCTGTCCCTATTGGAAAGCATCACTCCTGACACAGAGGGATCGGAAATGTATGCATCAGTATGGGAAAGCACATCCATATCTTACTCTTCATATCTTATTTCTATACAGCTATTCCAATTAATAGATTAACCAGATTCCTAGATTAACCAGTGCTGTCAAATTCTAGTGTTTGCCCCTGAGTGCATGACTTTGTTTGATTTGACATTTCAAACCCAAATAATCTTGCATGATAATTTGAGATGAACACAAATGCAGGAATACGGGAAAGTCCTCCGAGATGTAAATTCTGCTTTCTGACTACTCTGCCACGTTTCCTTGGCTACTCTGAACCTGTACAGGGCTCGCTATCTTGGGTCTAGAAATCATCAACAACAGCAGTAAGGTGTATGCTGGTAACTGTGTTATTATAGTCTTATTTGAAAAAGAAACCGAATCCATGATGTTTTCAGCATTGCAGAATGATGTACTTATTTGAAAATAGAATCCATACTTTTTCTTCCCTAGCCTATCACCATTCTAAAGCTTCATCTTTTTTCTCTGAAGTCAGGCTGGTAGAGAGCACTAGTCCATCAAAAGCAATAGAGCTTTTCAAATACTTTTTGAAAAGTAATTATTCTATACAGAAATGAAGGGCCATTGGATTGTCCAGAGTCATTCTTTCTGCATTCCTCGCTTGACTTACAGGAACCCCAGTGTCTGTCCTTCCTTCTGGGGTCATCAACACAGCCCTGTTTTGGAGGAGAGAAATGAGGGAGGACCATTTCTTGAATCAGAGAAACCCTGGGAACATGGATAAATAAATAAAATAAATAGAATAAAAGGAAATAGAAGCAGGGCAGGCAGTACAAAGTAGGGCTGGGCTGACCTGGAGTAAGCCAGGAGTATCAAGACCTAATTCATCCATTATTTGTAAGTGAGGTGGTAATTCAGCACTGTCACCGGATGGTCTACTAATGCAGGCTCATTGCATGGCACTGAGACAGTAGGAGTTATATACCCAGACTCGTTTTTGGGGTTTTTTTTCTGATTTCCTTCTCACTGCAGCTTTGCAACAGTATTCTTTTCTGCTAGGCATGAAGTAAACTCTTTTGGCTCAAGGTAGGAGGCAACCGTATTCCCTGTCCACAGCACACACCCATGCGCACAAATACACACACACCTCTCCGTGGAAACTTCTTCAGAAAGGTGCTATGTGTAATTCCATATTGACTGAAAGGATTTTCAGGGGAAAATACATCCAAATTAAAATCAATCACTTTAAAAACATGGAAGGAAAATTGCTGTATAACGGTCATACTTCTGCCAGAGAAAAAACAGGTATACAAAGGGAAGAAAAGCCTTTCTAAAGATTTTACAACTGGGAAAGCCTGGGAAGCTTATTTTTCAGAATTCTTAGAAATGCACTGACTTACTACTATTGCTCACTAAAACAAGTATGCTAGTTATGGTAGAAGCGCAGAGATGTTTATGCAAAGATCGAAAAGATGAGGAGCCCAAGGGAGCCTGAGGCAGTCTGACAGAGCAGTCTGACTTCTCCAGGATCCAAAGACCTGACTGTCTAGAAGCAGCTGTAAAAATTGAGATTAATCCCAGGAGGAAGAATGCAAAAATTTAACTAAACACTACTGCAGGATCACAAGTGTTAATCAGCTTAGTTACGTACAGCACTGACCTCACCACTATATCAGTTAATGATGAACTTCATCCGTGCCACAGCCCATCTCTGGTTGCTGCAGATGGCCTTGGGGTCAGCTGGAAGCGAGAAGGGATGAGAGAAGGGAAAGAAGCTGAGCGCAACTCGAGCGGCATGAGGAAGCTGAAGAAGAAGGAATAGCCACTCCTCAGAGCTCGGCTTCATGCAGCGAGCTGTCAGGCACATTACATTAATAACTGTAATTTGTACCTGCGAAAGCTCCGGGATATCAGCAGTGCCTTGATGAGCTGTGACCAAGGATTAGCTGCAAACAGCCTCCTCGCACAGGAGGAGCTTCCCCGGCCTGGGAAGTGCACAGCCTCCCCAGCAGAAGTGAACAGCACTTTGGAAAGGCACCATCCAGGGATGGTAAACTTCAGCGTCTGAGTTTTGCTAATCTCATGGCACGACCACAGTGCAAAGAAAAATACATTTGAAGTCTCAACCTTATTGCCAACAGTTATGTGCCAGTGGAGTAGCAGGAAATCAGCTAAGAAGTGTTTGCTCTGTTTCTTCTGTTTATAACATGCTTTGCACCAAAGACATCTGACAGCATTATCAGCTAGAGAGAAATAGCTGCAAACTGCGGTGTGAGTTTAAGTGCGTTTATTATGGCTGGATTTTTGATGATTGGAAAATTCCCAGTGGGTTCTAGGAGATTCAAGCAACTGACATTTAAAACGTTTTAATTCCACCTTGATGTCCTGCTAACACTTTACAGAGAAAAGTGTACATGCAGTTTCATTCCACACTGATGCATAATTTTACCTCATTCAGTTTACTCAACCTTATGCTAATTCTCACTCCAATATTACTGTGCAATTTTAAGGCTGACATTTATTTCTCTGACCATGATAGATTCAGATGGTGTCCTTTCCTCCTCTGCAGCACTAATTCCTGCACCAGTCCCCTCTGACAAGGGTGATCCCACATGAGCTGGGTACAAACCATCTCCTTGCCTGTGCTTCTCCGTGTGTCTGCGCATATCGCGGAGTCACTCGGTGCCCCCCCAGTGTGACACAGAGGTCTATATGCCCTCTTTGTGGTTGTCCAAGATAAGATTATTTAGCA
Source organism: Scopus umbretta (assembly GCA_013400535.1). Lineage (NCBI taxonomy): Eukaryota > Metazoa > Chordata > Aves > Pelecaniformes > Scopidae > Scopus > Scopus umbretta. The sequence continues at coordinate 57,096 of VZTL01029095.1, forward strand.
GTATAGTAGTAATGTAATGCATTTAAGTACCTATTCATTCTCCTAGAGCACATTTTGCATTTTCAACAATAGAGTATAGAAAGTCCCAACAGCATGCCATTTTTAGCCTTCAGCAATTAGTTAATTCTCTTTTGGGGTTCCCACAGAGAGAGACCCCCAGTTTCCTGCCTAAAATCTTTTGTCCATCCTCCGTGCGCAGCTCAAAGGCAAGATAAGGGCTAGCAGTCTCTTCCAGGCTTTGGGTGCAATTCAGTTCATTTTCCCAGACCGCGCTTTGGGATTTGCACGGCTGACTGCAGCGCTGAACATCCTGCAGCTGTTTTGGTCCAGCGCCAGAGGCAATCTCTGCAGGACCAGCAGCCACCGAGGGGACGGTCCAGAGTTCAGGAGAAAGGACACCAAAGCGCCTGGAGCCCCCTGCTGCAGAGCCGAGGGGTCCGGCCGGTGCTGCTTTCATCGTTTGCCCATTAAAAGGTCAGACCGATGACTTTGGCGACAAATTAACGCAGAACTGGAGGGGAAAGCAGCATGTATTTGTTTATTTACTCTAACCTCCCTGTCTGATCAAATCAACCCTTCCACCTCTCCTGCGTCGAACACACGTTTACCTGAGAAGGAAGCAGAAAGCACCAACCTCAAAAGCTGATTTTCCCGTCGTGCTGCTTCTTTCTTTGAATAAAAGAGCTTTCTCAGGCCAAGAACAGACTACCAAGTAGCCAAACTACTTATACCCTCAACTGCTGGTTTACCTGCTGTCAGATAAGCATCGGGTTAAGGAGCCAGGCACATCACATGACTCAAACGATATGCTACTTTTTCTATGTACATAACGTACTGAAGTAATGACACGTTGGCAAACCTCTGAAGGAAATGCACACATTTCTGCTCAGCTTTGTTTACACCTCTGTGCATTTCCCACTTTGCTGGGACCTTTGCCCATTACAGCACATTTTTACAGTTGCTGATAGGACTGGAGTTTTTTGTTTGTTTAGAAATTATTTCCAAGATCCCAAACAAGTAAATGTAGATTATTTTTTCTTCTTTAACTTTTTGCAGTTTTAATTCACAGGGTCGATTTGTCATTTGAGTGGAATATGCTAGATTCCACATTGCTTTTGCTAGAAACAGAGAAGCATTAAAATCCATTGTAATGGTGGGGTAGCTATCCAACTCATTTATTCCATTTTCATATCTGCTATTACTTGGCTGTATGATTGTGGGATGTCAATTCAGTGCTCGGGACTGAAAAAGGTCTCTGAGTGCTGGTCAGCTACCTGCTGTGGCATTGAACTACTTTCTTTTCCACTTCCAGTTTTCTGATGAAAAATAAACCTTGTTTTGGTTTGGTTTGGTTTGGTTGTTTGTTTTTTAAAGCTAATATTCGCTGTATTTTAAATAAATAAAAAATCACAAATTTTACTCCAGAAATAAAATGTCTGAAAAATAATTCAAGTTGAAGAGTTTCCACTGTTCAGTTCTCAGCAAATCTGCAACATCGTCCCTCTCGAGTTGTTGCTTGACTGAGTCCTCAGTCCCGCATGTATTTGCCATCTGCATTATAGACGTTTAAGTCTGAGCCACTTATGTCCTGAGTTTTGGCCATCTAAAACAGCACAAGGAAGTTAAGCTGGAGGCAACATTTGCCCTACTCCAGCTGCTCATGTAATCATTCCCAGGTTAAAGAGCAGGTTGTTTTGAAGTTTTTGAAGCCATTAAGCGAAACATTAAACACCTTAAAAGGTTCAGATGTGACCATGTCCCAAGCGGCGGAGAGAGGCTGGAGCTGCTTTTCATTTGCAGCAGAAGCAGGTACAGCCACAGCAGAGTCATGCTGAGCTAATTAGGCTAATGCTAATGATTAACTGGTAACACCAGAAATTGTGGTGGTAACAGGTGGTGTGGGTGATACAGACTACGAGCCTTCTGAAGGGGAGGGTTGCTGGGACCTAGGTGGGTCTTCCAGGTGCCACCAACTGGTTTTCCAGTTTTAGAACTGTGCTGCCAGGTCTTCATTGACACCTGCTGTTCTGGGACCCTTCATGCAGCCTTGCTGAAGCAGACAGGTCTTTCCCCTCCTTGCAAGTCCATGCCTTGTCATAGCAAGCACAGCTGCATCCTAAACCTGGTGTTTTGCTGCTCAGATTCTGACCACCCACAACATTTTCTGCTCAAGAACGATCATGTTTGATGCCAGCATATGCAATTGTTTTGGGGTTGGGTTTGTTTGTTTGTTTGTTTGTTTGTTTGTTTTAATTATTATTATTATTTAAAGGTAGGTATATTTAAGATGTAAAAATACAGATGCATTTTTAGCTTTCAGTGATATTGTGCTGAAAAGAGCTAAGGGAGACCAGAGGAGGCTCCCATGAGCAGAGTCCTGGGTGAAGCTGATGAGTGCAGCAGGCATGTTATTGCCAAGCAAAATGATGAGCATACTCTCAGAGGAAAGCTAGACCAGGCAAGTTGTTTATAGGACATCAAACTCATTAGGAAACCCAACTGGAGTTTCTGAGTTGGGGTTTCTGTTTATTTCTACAGTGTTTAAAAAAACATGGCTTGGTTTATGTAATTTGTAGATAACTATTATGTAGATAAATGAGAAACACTTCACTTTTGTCAAGAGTGTATTATTTTATAGAAGCAGACTGCTGGAGTTACTTATTCTGATTATTACTCTGGGAAAAATGTTCGCTGAAACCATGATAAAATTTTACATATGGTTATTAGACTTGTTCTACATACATTAAGGTAGCTATGGCTTTCCGTATTGTAATTTGGAAATATAATCTACACACAGTTGATGAGACTTTACTGGCACTGTTGATCCTTGACCTGTTTATATAGTAATTATTAACTAGCTTAATTCTGAGAACTGTGTTCACGTTATGTTTTTACACAAGATATTTTGGCATGATAAAATGATGCCTATTACAAGTCAAGGTTGTTTTTGTGCAACCAAAACAACCACATTAATTCTAAATTCAGTGTAAACTAGAAAGAGAATAAATGTTTTCCAAGTAGAAGAACAAACCTGGCAAGGAATAAAACATATTCTCGCTTTTAACTGCATAATACAAGTATGCAGAAATACAGAATTTCAGTTTTGAAGAATGTCAGAACATTTTACAGTCTATGGTTTATGTATTTTTTCCCTTTAATTTTAAGTTAATTCTTCATCTTGACCAGCATTAATCTGTTTAATTTCAGGTATTTATAATGTGTGCATATATCCAAGCCTGAATTTTATTTGATTCTGAATTGGGACTGATTCTGAATGTCTTGTCAGGGAAGTGCGAATTGGAGCAGTCACTGACTGAATTTACCTGAGGATAAAATACAAGCACAGAAACCCCCCACTACTAGTTTAGTCTGACTCACATAATATCAAGACTCCATTGATGCCAGCAATACTATCATAGTTTGTGTAAGGATCAGAAGACTTATCGGTTTTAATAACTTACTATTAGATGATTTTTCACATCAGTGGTTCCCTGACTTCCAGTCAAGAAAGTAATCTCCTAAACTATACTTGGATAAACAAATACACTCAGTTTCCTAACTTTCTCTGTACAAAATAGGGTTTCCAGACATCCTACCAGCCTTTTTCTGAACATTTCCAATTTTCATTATCAGTTTGGAAATTAGGCTGCAGAATTAAACAGATCGTTCCAGTAATTGTCTCGCCGATGCTGCATGGACATAGGCCGCCACTTCGCTGCTTTTTCCTCTTCCTGTCCTGCTTATGCCTTCAGGTGTTGTGCCCTTGCTCTTTCTTGCAGCGTTGCACTAATATTTTATATTCACCCAGTTATCTCTGATCCTTGTTTCTGCAGTGCAGGATATGTCGATTTTCTAAGCATAGATATATGACATTGCAGATGTACAAACCACGTTTGTCTCTATTAAAATATATGTGATTTACACTTAGACATGGCAAGCCAGTGTTTCTTTAACCCACATCTCATTTTACATTATTATCAAATCAAGACAGACTCCTGTCAGAAATGGCCAGAAACTATTTTTCAGTGTGTTTTAGCATAGACTGCAGTAGTGTGTAAAGTTTAAAAATAGTGGTTTGATGTTGCCTAAGCCTACTGCTGATCATTAAAAATGGTACTAGTGTGACTGAAGTCCTATACTTTAACACGTACTGAAATATGATGTGATATAGATCCTCCATTAGTGTAAACAGTCGTGCCGAAATCGAAGCGAATGAACTTGTAATCATTTATCCCAAGAAAGAACTGGTATTTCTGAAGTTTACAAATATTTATCCATATTTTAAATTGCCTCTTTCACACTGGAAGAGAAAACTTCCTTATTTGTCTTCTAAAAATTGGTCTTTTCTTCCTACGTTTGGTAGAGAGCTGAGAACTAAAGTACAGAGGGTGGAAAATGGCAGGAATTGTGGAATAGAAATAGCTACCTCCCCTATCATGAACCATGTTATGGAAGAAAAGTCAGCTTTTTACATTTTCTCTTTGCTTAATATTTTTTGAGTTGAACTCATTGCTGTATGAATGAGTGGGCACATGCAAATAAACAAGTTTAGAATCACAGAATCATTAAGGTTGGAAAAGATCTCTGAGATCATCTAGTCCAACCGTCAAAAGACCATTTACTAACTATCTTCAGTAAAAGATCATTGCCATTTACTAATGGTCTTTAGGGTTTTCAATAATTTTAGAAACAAAAGACCTAAGAAAAGACTGTGGTCAGAGAAGAAAAATCTCTGAGAAGTCTTGCATCACGTATAGACGGTATTTCTAGCAGAAGACAGGGTAGTCCAAGACAAATCACAGTAAAAAAATTCCTCTGATAACAAATCTTTGGGTTGCTGTTATGAACATCCCCATTTCCTATCACCGTAAAGCCTTGTTTGCCTCGAAATAGAGCAAAACAGTTTAAAGATATCGACATGAATGCTAGATTTGAGAAGAGGCTATAACCTTAATCAGAGAGGGATGAAAGTAGAGAAACGATTATATGATCAAAAGATACAAAGAGAGTTTATTCATTATTAAGAATAATTTATCCTATGCTATTTCTGCCTCCCCTGATGTAGGCTTTAAAACATATGGAACTTGCACAGGAAGAGGCTGGAAGAAGATAGTAGACTTTTTAAGATAGATATATTTCATAGCGTCGTGGGGAGTAGAAAAGATTACTCTCTGCATTTCAATAGCTGGCATTCAATCTGATTTTTAAAACTCCCAAACCATACGACTTCTGTCTCTTTTATTATTCAACAATTTAATATACTGCCTTTTCTGATATTTACATAAAATATCTTTCATCCCTTATAATATATTCCCCTTACCTGTTAAAATTGTACTTCCATATAATGAAGAGAATAATTATTATCCTTTCTGTAAGCTTATACCCTCAGACACTTGAAAGCTGCTATTGTGTGCCTGCTTATTCCTTATGTGGCCAAGTTATAACTGCTTAATTCTCTTCATTTTTCTTCCCACTTCAGTTCTCACAAAAAACCCCTTGATTTTTGATTCTGTCTCTTCTCTGGTTTCCTTCCAATTTAACATCTTTCTAGGAGAGCATTTCTCATAATTGCATGCAATGGCCACCACAAAGTAGCAGAAAATCCTTGCTTTGTGACTGCCATCCTGTCCAAAATACTTTGAAGTCCATGGCTGAACTTCCATTGGATGCAAAGTGCACTAGATCCTAAACTTGCATTTTTTTTCTTCTTATAATTCTTGTAACATCTTCCAACTCTCTTACCCATTGCTACTGTCCCATTTCCTACATTGCTTATTTTAATGGTTCATCTTCCAATTGGCTATATGTTTTATGTTGGTTTTTTTTTTTCAGTAAAATATTTTTACTCCATTGATGAATCTTTTTTTGGCTATGCTTCATCCATGTTTCCTATCGCCCCTTTTTTATTTCACTGTCTTTATTGGCATTTCAAATCTTCTAGAATGAGCATAACCTGTACATTTCATTAAAACCTTATTTATGTCTTTTTTTCTAAATCGTTAATGAAGCTATAAAGTAAACCCAGACTAACAATCACTAGTTGTTACCCCACTGGACATTTCCAACCATCTTGTTACACAGCTGTTTATCACAATTGTTTTTTCATTTGTCTTTTAGCCAATATTCAATCCACAAACAATTGTCTCCAGCCAAGCTGACTTGAATTAATTTTTCAATTAAGATTTCATGAGACAGTGTCAAATGCTTTACTAAAATCCAAGCATCTGTCAATTCCTATACTGCTTTTTT
>VZTL01029097.1:0-54051 GCA_013400535.1 Scopus umbretta
ACATTTGCTTTCTTTTTGTGTTTTGGGCATACGCAAGCATGCAGAGGGGCCAGAGCACCTCAGTGCAACCTCTTCTGTCCAGGTAAATAGACTTTCACTTCTTTGTGCGTGCTCTAATAGTGAAAATTTCTTTCCCTGGATTCTCTCTGTTACTATTCATGTAAGAAAATAACTCACACTGGAAAGACTCCTTTGCCAGTAACATTCTTCTACAATATTTCATAAGCGCCTATTTCAACATACTGACACGCAAAGAAAAGGTACAAATAACCAGCTGCTCAACCACCTATTCAGCTATTCAGTCAGGGCCACTAAGTATCAGTTATAGCTTCCTAAGCCTCCTGTAGTACTATATGAAAAAGAACTGAAGCACTAACTTCTAATTATAGTTGGAAACTTGGGAAGGAAGCAAAAAGCAAATCCTTCCCCAGCTAAAGAAAGCAGAAACAATATCCACTGGAAAATAATTGTAATAGATGCTGAACTTCTGCTTTATGTAACAGATAAAAAATGAAACACGGGAAAACTGTCTTTAGTATAAAAATAGGAATATAAGCTCATCATTAAGAAAACCAGCCAAACAAAAAGTAGCTCATGAACCTATCAAGCTCCTTTTATCTCTAATTATCATGGAAGGAATGAAAGACCTGGAAAATATCACCGGCATGAGCTCTGCAGCGTGTCTCTTGTGTCAAAACAGTTCAAACTGTTTCAGGGAAAGTCTGCTCAGACACCAGGCAAAGCAGATCCCACCACCAGGGAGGAGACACTACTGTGGTGGGCTGAACAGAAGAGTCTGACTCATGCCATATTCACAGCAAACTGAAGGAGAACAGCTCTGGAATTGCAGTATTTGGATGAAAAGGGCATGATATTTTTGTTTTTAAAGCAACACAGAAATGCCATTCTTTCCAAAATTAGTCTGCAATCTAGAGGCAGAATTAGGAATAGAAGAAAAACCTCCCAAATTCTAGGCCAGGTCTGCAAGTAGATCAAAGCTGGTCACTCTGAGATTAATAACGCCTCTGAAGCTAAAATGAATATACAATTTACATCACTGCTGTGAGATTACATTTCATACTACTACCACCACACAGGCATTTTCTTTTCAAGTGTTTAACAAAAGACAGTCACACTACAGAAGATTTGTCCTTCCTTTCCCTTCACTTCATCAGGATATTTTAAAGATATACTATATCTGTATATAGATATATATAGTATATATAGAAATACTATAGCTGCACAACGTCCCCCTTCTGTAAGGGCACACTCAAAATAAGGATATTTCTTCTGAAATTTGCTAAATTAGGCAAACATTTTTTCCATGACTTATAAGAAAAACTGTACAGAGAAAAGTAACAGTTAGTGCAATGTTACATCAATACCATTCATTTCCCTGCTCAGAAATAATTGCTGACAGACTTTCTCCCTTTCCCTTTCATATCCTTGACTTTAGCATTTTAAGCACTTCCATAGGCTCAGGATGAAGAACAGCACTACATTTGCTGACACAGAATGGGACCAAGTCTGCAGAATTAGCACTGAATTTTAAAAAGCAAGTGCTTAGGTCTTAATAGAGCCAGCAAATAAAATGTTTTAATGGACAAAGCCTTAAGGCGAGCACAGGCTTTAAGCTGATCATGAGAGCTGCAAAACTGACCGTACAAGTATGGAATTATTTCTCTTCATTATGGGACCTAATGTACCCAAGGACCCCATGGGCAGGTAGCAGAGCTCAGAAAGCATCGGTGTAGAGTGCCTGCAGCAAAGCACCTATTTCACATGTGCTTGGGGCCGAGATGCAGCACTCGACGAGAGGGAACAGCAGATGCAGGCAGGAATTCTGAGGATGCGACCGACATGAAAGGAAGTTCAGAGCCACCAGTCTGACATAAATGAAAAGGCTGCCCAAGCTGTTGTCAGCTGATTTGCTCTTCCTAATCAGTGGGAGTATAACCAGACTTCAGCCTGGTGCACATAACAGATGGCAGCCAAACTCCCTCAAGTGGGACCAAAAGCAATTCTGTCCAGCACTTCCAGATTGCCTTCCCCCCTCCGCCACTATAACCTGATTTTCTCTGAAGCTTGATTTGCTCTTTTTATTCCTGGCAGCAGCCTAAGCCATGCACTAGGTAGGCATCCATTTTTGATGCTCATTTTGCCCAAATTAAATCCTTCAGATGCCTTCTTAAAACATGCTCCTTTTCCTTAGCCTTTGATTGCTAGTCTGGTTTCAGTAGTTATACGCACAGTCATAGCTAATCGCGACACACAGGGAACATATAAAACAAGGTCCTGTGATGTCTTACATTGGCAGCTTCTCACCTCCTGCCTTTTATCCTACTGACTTTTTCATAGGGCCAGTAATTTTTAGCTGTTGAATGAGGAACAACTTGAATTGGGAAGGTCTTCAGCATAAACATCTCCTGCCTGTAGGCCACTAGCATGTGAACATGCCATAAAATAAGTGCTAGGAGAAAGTACTTTCTGATATTGTTGCTTTTGACAATAGAAAAGGCTATTTTTTTTTCAAACCGAACTGAGCAAGCCATTATAAATATGGTTTTAGTATCTTTGACTATTTTGACTACAAGCCAGTTACAAACAGATATTTTGCTTAGCAATGTAATTATAGTACCACAGCATTGTCTTGTTCCCTGGAGTTCAGATGATCATGGAGACAGTATATTTTAATGGCCATGAAGGAACCATTAAGGGCTACAAGGCAACATTTGGCACTAAGAAGTCCATTAGTGTAGGCCAGCACAATAGATTACAATAGCCCTAAATGGATTACTGCAGCAAATACTAGACTTAAAAATCTAAACACCTAGCAAAAAAGAGTGAAATCTCTAATTTACATTTCTGATATATTTTTATAGATATTGTGTAGGTTAATTTTTGTTTCCATTATTTAGAACTGAGTTTGTATCATCGTGCTACAGTAGATGTAGAATTTTCAGATCTCCAAGTATGTGTGTTTGCGTGGGAGACCCCCAAAAACCATTGACAAGACCAAATGACTGAATTTTCAGGAGCATTAGAGAAGTTCAAAATAAGACATTTCCCCCCTTTCTTAAAAAAGAAAAAAACATACTGATATTCTTTTGCAATATTGCCCAACTATTCTGTGCAAATAAAGTTGACAGTACATTTATGCTCTAAGAATAATTTTATTTCACTAAGTTAACTAGCATTGTTATTTACCTATCAGATTTACTGAAGTTAATGGAAATAGGGGAAGAGGAGCTAGGAGGAAGAATAGTAACTATCATTCTTTAAAAAAACAAATAAAACAAAAGTGCATTGTGTTTCACACCTTACAGGCACCCAGAGTTATTGCAATACACCCACTTCTGTTAGATACTGGCTAGTAGCAGAATTTGCTGAATCAGATTTATCCTCTAGAACAAAGGAGTTGCATCTTAACTGAACTTTTCTTCCTTGTGTAATCTTTCTTTTTACGAGCAGGTCGTTGTTTTAATCTGCATGTAATTGCCACCCAAATACAAACAAATTTTTTCCCATTTCTGTCCTCCTGATACGTTTCTGCTCTATGTAGTGCAAATCCCAGAGACATACAGCTTTTAGTTCTGGCCTTCTTTCCTTTACCTGTTTGTCCACCAAGTATTTATATTACTTAAGGTTCAAAAAGGCCAACAGAAAACATTAGGAAAAGACAGGATCAAATTTGCTAGCCTTTTGCTTGCAAAGCAACGTGTCATGAAGTAGCAGTGAGGGCACCACTACTATTTAAATGGCATTACAGGAGAAGGTGGGTGCTAGCACACTGTGCAATGGCTGGAGCCCTGATAATCAATAGGAGCAGGAAAGGCAAGTCCTGGAAAAAATCCCTAAGTCCACACATCTGTCAGCCTGTTTGAGCAGAAGCAGCAAATGTAGGAAAACAGTCACCAATCTGCTCACCCAGATGTGAAGCAGATGGTGACAGGGCTCTTCCAAATAACATTACTTCCTCTGGTCATATTAAGTTAAGTCTCTGGATTCTTTTTTCATTATATTAGCAGATATAGATTTCATAGACTCATTTATCAACTATACCATTTAATGCACAGCACATGGTCAGATCACTGGCAGTCACAGAAATGCAAACTAACAAGACAAAGACCAAACATGCATCTAACACTATTCATAAAATCCTCTTGCTTCACTTGCCTTTTTTGCAGCTCTTTTGTCTTCTCCAGAAGTGCTCATTTTAAGAACATAAAATAGACTGCAGCACTATTTATTACATCATTTCATCTTAGAAATACTATCAACTGCATTTTCTATAGGAACAACTTCTATCTCCAAATGGGACTTGCACTTTTATTTCACCAAGACCCTGATTACATTACACAAACCAATGAGATTTCAATGGTATCTAAATAGTTAATGATTCTGACTGCTTTTTAAACAAAAAAGTTAAAATATAAGTAATATCAACACAGGATAGTCCAGTTTTTCAACTTGCTACTTAAACTGATTTAGTAATTACATTAATTAGGTAGTCCATTTAAGTAAAGCCATGCTATATGCTTAATTTTATATATTAAGAGTAAAATGTACGCTTATTTTCTAGGTCTTCAGACAGTGTAAATCATCTCACTTTTATTTACTTCCCAGAACTCTGCTGGTGTAAACCAGCAGAAGCAGACAAAAAGCTACAGGCTTTTATTTTCTAGTTGGCAACCATTTAAACTGACTTGTTATAGCTAGATAGCATTAGGAAATTAGCCGTGGAACAGAGATACTGAACTGTAATCAGTACCATCTGCACATTGCCATACTAGTCTTTGATTATTTTTGCCTAAGCTTAGATTTTTTTTGAACTGGGTGTAACAGGCTCAGAGGGTTCTCTTAATGAATAAAATATTTTCTTTCCTTATAGAGACTGGAGAGAATTGTTGGGTTTTACTGTATTTTGAAAACAGAAAGAAATCCAATGCAAGAAAATCACTGGTAAAATTAATATGGCTGAATCTGCAGAGATGTGAACAAAAGCAACACTGCTCCAAATGAGTGCTGCCTGAATGCCGCTCAAAAAGGCTCCAAAGCCAACAAGAGGTGGAAGGAGAAATTAATGAGGTGCTGAAAGGTGAGGAGAGAGACACATGTCTGTGGATGAGAGCAATCGCCCATGAATATGTGGAGATAACGTTTCAAAACTACTTGGAGACAAATTTCTAATGCTCAGACCATGTAGCTCACACCAAATTTTCAAGACGTCAACACTGGAAGTGGGGCTCAGCTGCTGACAGGCACCTTTCCACGTGGAGCCCATGGTCCAGCCTGCCACTAGTGCGATCGCTCAAAAACCCAGCTGCTCTTCTGCTATGAACACCACCCAAATAGGTCTGAAATGGGATGCACTTACTGCGTAGTGATTTACCCATACCGCCACCAACTACTCAAATTCTACACTGACACCCACAGTTTATACGTGATAGGGGCATATCTGTTTTATTTCGTTAGCGTACAGAGAAACAAGTCGTCATCCCCTCTGCCGTGCTCTTGTTGCCCTGGCAGTAGTCGAGTAATATCCCGTACACCCTATAACCGCAACAGGAGTGAGGTAGTCAGGGTTACAGTATCAGTAATAATAATGTTGTCAGCCATGCTGCATTCCAGCTGTCACTTATCTAGCTCTGTAAATGACTGTGCTATGCACTGAATTATTTAGAGTTCAAACACAGGCAGTTGGCATCATTAAGTTTTGTTTACAAAGATCTCACTGCAGATTAGATGTACTCTGCTTTCTTCAAGCAGGTCTACTACCTCTAAAATAGGAGCAAGGTAGGTTTCTATACATGAAGGGTACTGTGAAGGCCCAGGTCAGGATCAGAACTGGCATTTCACTGCAAAGCCTCAGGTCCAGAGACAATTATAACAAACAGCACTGCAGGCATAATGCCTACCATCTTACAGTACTTTTTTCAGCCAGCCAATCACTCTTTCTAAATGACAAACAGGACAGAAAAAATATCACTATACATATTGCATTGTTAAATAATTGTCTGGTATCTTTGAAGTCGAAGCAATGCACCTACTCAAGAACACTGGACCAGAAATCAGAGAACAAGATGGAAACGTTCAGATGAACAAAAAAGCGCTCACATTTCTATCATATCATTTGTTGAGAGTGCTAGCAAAAGGATTAGAAATATGATTTCACAAAAAAAAGCAGAGGTGGTTTCTAAGACTTTACGATCTTGTGGATGAGAACACATAGCTAGGACGTGGATTTTATTTTATTTTTGATTTTATTTCATTTTTGTAACCAGGTTGCAAAGAATTCTGCAAATTTTTCTTTTATTAATGTTAAACTGCTCAAAACACCCCCAGAAGTCTGAGTGCATGCAGAATGTTTCAAAAGGATGTCTTATATTGCAGTCAGTAAAAGAAGTCCCCCCAAAACAGTTTTCTGCTCCCTTCTTTTCCCCTTTTTCACCTTAATACATTATTACACCAGGTTTTAAATAATTTATGCTAATGCATTTCTTTTGGGCTTGCATTATTGCATCACCCTTTCCTACAGTCAGTATTGTAACAACCTGGGGCACTTGGTAAGCACCCCTCGTAGAGTCATGCAGCTAAAATGCCAGATCCACAGGGTGAACTCCTGTTGTGCCAGCCCCAGGTATGCCTTGCAATGTCTTCCTCAAGCTCCTTACAGATCTTAAACCAAATGGGACGCATGGAGCTCATTGATAAGCAGGTCAACGTTACCTGGAGCAATACAATAGTCATTTTTATGGCCCATTACTCTTACCTTCTCTAGCCATCCCAGATACTCCATTTCTGCAAAGCTTCATACTGTTCTAGCCTGCCTATCTTTAGGCATCATTATTAGGCAATTTGGGGATAGACCCTTAAGTCTAGGGTATGTTATTGATTTCTTTTATAAACAGAAGATTGTAGTGGCTCTCCATATAACAGCCTAGTTTCTGTACAGTGGCAGAGTTGTGCCCACTGTGACCGGAGAATGGGTTTGGCAAAGCAAAGCAGCCTGTTCAACAGCACAAGCGTTTGCCTCGCAAAGGTTACTCCTCTACAGTAGTTAAGGAATATTTTAAAGCTCAACAAATTTAGTTTCTAGCCTGCATAAGTTTACTTTTTTCAATGCATTCAGTCATCCCGCCCCCCCTTTTTTTTCCTCCATAGTCTCCTACATCCCCTCCAGACTAGCAGCTTCCCCACCAGTGGATATTTCAACCTGGCATCCGAACACAATGACATCACGTGGTAACTCCCTGCTAGCAGCAGGGATGCCCTGACATTATTTAAAGACAACTTGCTCTTCCTTCCAACACGTGCACCGCTCTCTTATTCCAGTCTGCAAAACAACATTTCATTGTGTCCCCCACAAACACAAAACCTCACTAACAGGCCACGGAGCCTTGCGTTGGTGCTGTTGCTTCATTATGCTCCTTTCAAGAACCCCAATTTGTGCTCCTTGCAGCAATGATTCCTCCAAGGCTTGTTAGAAGCACTATTTCCACCAGAGCCCAAGCAGAGGTAGTTTATCACAGGACACCCTGAGGTTTGTGTAACAACCTGAAAGGGACCAGTGCCAAACCCCTCCTGCCCTGTAATATTTCACACTAACCAAAGTCTTCAGTCTATAAAACCACTTTTTGTGAACAAGATGCAGAGCCAAATTCTTAGAACAATTAACAGCTTCCAGAGGACTTCAGAAATATTTTCCTATTTTACTCTTTATCTTTAAACTTTCAAGCTTCTGAAAAACCACAGGTACTGATGTAAGAGCTGAACTAAGTAAGAGCTGAAGCATGGGCTCATCTTTTAACATAAGACTATGCACTATTATTTAGTGTTGCTCCAGTGTAAACCTCCCTCTGCCTGTCTGATGGCAAAAGAAGTGCAGATATGTCACCTTTCCCCAGTACATACCTTCACCATTCATTGCAGGAGAATGAGGCTGAACAAATGCAACAGATCCATTTTTAATATTATCAGGAGATTCAGATAGAGCCTGAAACAGCAAATAATACTGTTCTTACTACTGGGTACATCACGGGATTTGAAAATCACAATATTGCAATTGCAGTAGCCAGGGAAGATGAGAGTGGGCAGCTCTTGCTTACCTGATAGCTCTTTATTGTACATGTGTTGCCTTCTTCAGCTTCCTCTGGAACACTCAATGTATTCCCCATAACTCCTGTAAGGTGGAAGAGGAAAAAAAAAAACAAACCACCATGCTTTCTCATTAATATGAATTTACTGCCTAGTTCAAATTAAGAGACAGCCAATGGTGACAGTTTGACAGGCTGTTTAAATTCCAAATAAGCCCCACCTGCTTTCCCAAAGGCACCTGCCCTAGTCATCAGTCTGCACCAACCAGTCTTACTCAAACCCAGTTATGCACAGGGCTCACAGGTGCTCACTAAATGGTAGAGACTAACAGAGGTTTTTTGTTTTTTGAGGAACACTGGGTGCAATCACAGCTGCATCGGTCATTAGGACTCAGTAGATAGTAACATGGAGTTAGCAGAATGAAGTGAAAAAGATGAAAATATATGAATAAATTACAGCAGCTTGATGGGGTTTTATATTTTTGTTTGGTTTTCATTTTAAAAAAAGAAGAGAGAAAAGAGGCAGCATGTAAAGACATCATGCATGTAAACTCTGAAAATTAGGCCCTGTATGTCCAGCGGTTATATGTAACAAATCCTCTGGGGAAAATTCTCACCTGTGGCTGTGGAAGTCTTTGGCCTGCTCTAGAGAGCTTCACCGGTCGACCGCAGCTCACAGAAGTAACCGCGCTACATTCCCTGGCCAGTTCGAGCACTGCCAAGACCGTAGCTGCAGCAAGTCAGAAGCAACATGCACTAGCCACCGCAGCCTTCATCTCTGGTCCTGGATGTGTTTTTCGAGCATCTCGTGTTGCCACAGGTGCAGCACTACTGATTCCCAAGCCAGTCAGTTTAAAATGGCTTTTTTACATCCATGCCCACTGGAGTCACAGCTCTGACTACAATCCAGGCATAATCTTAGGTAGTTAATTACTATTAGTCCATTAGATAATTCAATGCTTAGTGAAACTGTTCTGATTTCTTTAAACTTTTTTTCAGGACCAATGTGTTTGATTCAGTTTTAGCCTCTTTCCTATGTACAAGTACACATAAACCTGTTGGGGTTTTTTTTTGTTTTGTTTTGCTTTTCTTTTTTTTCCCCTCCCTTAATTTAAAATTCATTTCTGTACCCTCTGAGCTTCCTATGCGTTAGGACCATAAATTCTTTGGGGCCAAACACACTCCCTGCAACATGGTTGAAGGGTAAACCAGACTGAAGTTACAAGGAAAGTTCCTGTTGACTTTGCCTCAGGACATATATGTGTATATATACTGTTAAAGCTACAGAAATAAACAGTAAGGAGAAACTATTCTAAGCTACACCTTGAAAGAGGAAGGTCTCCAAAGAGAGGAAGGCAGAGGGCTGGAGCCACTTCCAGCCTCAGTGCTCATCCTGTTGGATGTCCTGCACAGCCACCATGGGTACCAAGTGCTCTTCTGTTTTGTTATTGCTCTGGTTTATGCCTGTATGAATCAGTGAAGCTGCAGAGGTATGGATGAGAGCAACTTATTTACTGTTTTAATTAAAGAACTCTTGGCTATTGGAGGAAAGAAGGAAAAGAGTGATTTTGCTAAATCATGTTCACTGGAATTTGAATGCAAGAACGAGGGGCAGCTCTCCTTTCAGCCCACAGACCCAAGTGTCTCCTTCCAGCTACTGCTTACGGAGCTCAAACTGGTTGTGTTTTTCTTCCTAGCCCAATCTACAAACCTTTGCTTTACAGGGATGGTCCAGATCTGGCTTCCATTTTATGCTGCATCCTAGCTAATGTGAAATCCAAGCTGGGTCTCTTCCAGAGATGGTTATTGTTCTCTACTAAGTGCCTCGTGCCGTGCTGGACACCAAACGGCCTCCGTTGATGCTGAAACATGAACTGCAGTCGCGCGCTGCTGAGAATCACTGCAAAAATAGTGGCTTGTAGGACTGAGCCTTGATTTCAAAGTGCAGAGTTATTTTACAGGGATTTTATCCTCTCAGCTGATATTTCCACTATAAATCAGAACTTCTGATTTATGGTGGAAAAGAGCCAACATTTCCCCGTGGATGTACAATGGCCCCTTGTCCTTGCTATGTAATTCTGTTTCCTAGCAACTTTAAGCATTATCCTATCGGAAGAAAAAAACCCAAGATTCAAATCCTGCTGCTTAGTCTCAATGGTAAATTTAGTATCTGGTTGAATCTGGAGGATTTACTTTTGTTTTCCATTCACAAGGCTGCCTGGTTTATGCCAGGAGACAACTTAAGCAGAGGATGGAATATTTGCAGGTTACGTGCTTCCTTTTTCACATGTGCTGTAAAATCAGTACATATGTGCAGGGAGTAAGAGAAGGAAATTCCTTTTTGTTTTTCTTTTTTTATTTTGACAATGATTTGTAGCTTGATGCTCAATTACTCCAGTTTCCTGTTGATGCAGCTCTGCTCACATCAGGTAAGTTATCTTTAACTGATACAGAGCAGAGATCACTGATTCTGATCTCCAGCATATGTTGCTCTAGGAGGGATTACACATTCTCTACAATCAAGTTTATAATTCTCACTGAAATAAAACACACACAGTGGTCATGTGGAATTTTTAAAGATTTTTACTCACCAGAACCCTCTCTCTCATAGAAAGCTGGACAAGACTTGGAGGCTGTTTTTGCTAAAAATGGGACAAACCTGCTACATAACCCTCTCAGGAATATGATCCCAAAATAAATGCAGTTCTCCACTATGCACATATATAATATGTCTTCAGACTTCTTCCCTCCTTGCAAAGGTAATTGATTATTGTTCTGCACTGGTTTTTTGCATTGTATAAGCAGTATTACAACTACACATGTGGCATGCTCTGGGACAAAGTGGCTACTGAAGAAGATGACAAGCCTGCGCCCATTCCTCTGGGTGCAGAGCTCAGTCAGTGGCACAGCCTCACAGTCCTGGCCCAGATCCTTTAGTACAGAAGAGATATACGTATGTATGCTTCTGCCTTAGTTTAGAGAAAAAATGAAAGGTCACTGCCACCTATAGACAAAACTGAGTATCAGCAGTAGTGATAATATACATGTACAAAACGGTATCCAATCTGCAGAGTTTCGAGTTTCCAAGCAAGTAATGTCACAGCTATTCGCTTCTGCCATCGCATCAAGAAACGGCTGCTGCAGAGACCACTGCATCTGATTGCACCCATATGCAGCTCTAGATTTGCATAAACGAGCAACTCCAGCTTGGTCATTAACATGAAATGGTCACATTTTTCCCAAAGTGCTCAGGACTCTACTGTATATGAACAAACCAATTTTTCTTTCATGTGAAACACCTTCTCTTGAAGCTAAAGTTATTAAATGTGGAGCCAAGGGGGTTTTTGGAAAAATAAGGGACTTCCACTCTCATTTGGTGTCTTTCTTCACCAGTATGTTTACAAAGACCACCATCTTGGATGTAGGCTGCCAAAAGCTAAGCATCAAGTCCCATTTGGCACCTAGCTAAAGTCCTCACACAAACAAATGGATTTTTTCAAAAGATGCTGAGGACTCCCGAAGTGCAGTGACTTGCCTGAGAACCTCGAGTCTTGGGGAGCAGTCAGGATCTGGCCACACGCTTGTTCCTAGTGGGCAGAATCGGACATTGTCAACCACTGAGACCCTCTGTTCAGCTGTGAACCCTACACTGTCTCTTGGGATGCTGACTTGGTCTCTCCATTTGTTGTTTTTGGTATGTCTCAGTTATTAATCACGGTTATTTATTAGCGGTACAACCACCAGGCAGGACCTATTTGTCGCCTTTCTTCTACCTGTGAAAAGCACAAAGCTGGTCTCTGTAGTAAGCTGTGAGTATGGAGCAAACCTCCACCAGACCTGGGTGGTGGTGTTGGCAAGATGTCTATTTTATGGAGGAAGGTTTGGCAACTTTTACAGGGACAAGACAATTTGGGGGGACTGAGAGGGCAAAAGAGATGATGCTGATGCCAGAAAACTTTTTTCAAAATGAGAAGAAAACCCTTAGAAGTCGAGAGGAACTGGAGTAAACTGATTCTCCTCCTTAGGCTTCCTTTCCAGATACAGATTTTTCGATTAAGTTTCAAGGCTATTATCCTCACAGTGGGGTGGCTCATTCAGACCAGCTGGAATGCAGCCCGACTGGTTTAAAAAGGAACATGAACTACCAGCCTCCAGATCAGACACAGTTCCTTTCCCAAATTATGCTTCGCTGCCTCAACTGTAATGCAGAAAATAATCCAAAAGAAAACTGTATTTTTAAGATTTTTTTTAAAGCTATATGAACCGTAGTGTGCCCTGAGCGTGAGCTCAAGACTTGATAAAATTCTTTTCCTCTCGCTCTCAAAAATCATTGTTTTGGTCCTGGCAGAGTGGTAAAAGCTTTGAAAACTACGAGAGAAAATCACAACAAAATCTGCGATCTACTGTGTACTCTGGCTAAAGCCAGATAACCCTGACCTTTCTAATGTATTGACCAACCTCAAATATTATGATCGCCTGTGTCACAGTTTCCATTAATATAAAAAGTACACAATTCCTTACTAAAACTTGCCATATGTTGTACTTAAATGTCAGAAAAAAAATCAACTTTACTTAGTTCTCTTTGCATCTCATTTCATTATAGATATGTCCACTCTGCAGGTGTCAGGGAAGGGCTTAAATAAACTGACATATATTCCAGAGGCAGAGGAAGGACCTAGTACACGTTAATTAATGCGAAAAGCAGCCTGCCTTGTGGCCGCAGGGCAAGGACTGGATCCTCTTTAGGATGTCCCTGTCCCTTATCCTGCCTCTTGGAAGAGAGGTGAACATGGGGACATGTCAGTCTGTGTCCAGGTAGAAGGGCAGAAGCTCCTGCTCTGATTCCTGTGGAGCCAAGGAAGGACTCACAATAGGATAAGGTTGTAGAAAGTCTACTTACCTTCCTTCAGTGCAGCTCTCAATTGCTCTCCTGCAGAAAAAGATAACTCAGACACGTGTTGGGTATGATGAAACCAGGGGACAAATGCATCTGAGCATTGTCAGTGGCTAAGGAGGAGAAATGGACACACAAGAGACAGTAATGAACGGACAGGAGAAGGAAGGATTAAGGTGACTCACGTAGAGCAAACAAGAAACACCCAAGAACAATTTGAGCAGCAACCTGGCAGCCGGCTGCAGGACATGCAGAATTACAGTCCTTAAGGCTCTATGGGCAGTTTTTAATACAATTCTTTCAGCCACTCTGCATTGTAGCCAAATGCGAAAAGCAAAATAGTTCAAACATTCACACCCTGGGCTTTCAGGGAGGGAACAGTTCAACAGTGCCACAACAGTGAACAGTCCCAACCTGGCTTTTTTGCCAGAAAGCCAATCTTTTTAATCTTGCGTCTTTTTGCAGAAAAAGCCAGTGAACCAAAAGGCAAAATTTATACCAGGCACTTTAAAGCCCAAACAAAAAAAGCCAAGCTTGCAGGAGCTCCCAAGATCATTTAGCACGAGAGCACGTTCAGGACTAAACTCAAGCATGGGACAGAAGTGGCAGCAGAGGAAGAGCAAAAAGCAAAACCCAAACCAAGAGCAGCAGCATGAGTTACCTGGGGGATGGCGGCCAGGGCACCCAGCGCCCCTGGGAGCCGGAGCTGGTCAGGGCGAGGTGCTGCTTGCCCAGCCCCGGTGCCTCTGCCCCTGCCCCTGCCTCCCGTAATCAGCCCAGGGAGTGCTCACAAACACCGGGTGCAAACACACAGAGGGGTGGAGTAGTCCACCATCCAGCCCTTCTCGAAATATTTTCTGTTCTTGAACGTCCTGGCCACCCAAACCTGTTCAAATGTACTTGAGTTCATGGCTTCGGCGCAGCCCAACACGGACGCTCTGTTGTTGGAAATGACAACATTGTGCTGAACACCTAAAAACCCCTTCCAAACACAGATTTTCCCCACAATGGCAGAAAAAACCAAAATGCATTTAATGACATGACTGTTTGCTGTAGTCAAAGTGGATCTTAATATCCTTCCATAACGTGCAGACTAAGTGTTTATATTTTAAACTTATTGTCACAGTTCACTGCTCCCTTACATGAGTCGCTCAGCCCACGCTCAGACTGGGGGTGTCTGAAGCAGGGAAGGGCTTTTTGTTCTGAGTTTTCACACCACCTCGCCCAATAAAACTTGCTTTTGGGAACTGGGGTTCCCACAGAATGTCGTAATACCAAGAAAAAAATTCCTTATTTTATAGTTTGAGAAAGTGATAGCAAAGACTTATGAAAGCCTCACACAGGGCAATACCATAAATGAGTTTGGGGACTGGCTGGAGCTCCTGCTGCAGGGTGCCTCCCCAGCACAGCGGGTGACAGCAGCAGTGCTGTTAACGCTGTCATGATGTGAAGATACTAAAAGCACAATGTCAACCTCTCCTTAATTATTAATGAAATATCCCGAGGCCAGGGGTTCCCAGAAGTTCTCTTTAGGCTTCCTTTCATCCAGGCCTGGTGGACATAGATCACTTGACTGTCAGCTTCAACTGTTCAAATATATTAATCAGCTTGTTTCAAGTAGTGTGTTGTCTGCACAGTGTGTGCCTCAAGATTCAAATAAACTGGAATACCATTGCAATCCCCATGATCTGTTTCCCTATATGCTCCTATCATCTGGATGGCACTTGTATTTCTGTGTTGTTTTATGGTTTTGAATATAATTCTGTTATTAGCCATGATAAAGAAACAGATCTGTAACAAGGGTGATGTGCTGGCTGTAAGTGGTGTCAGATGCTTCAAAGGATGATGAAGAAACTATAAGCATCAAAACAGAGCTTCTGGTTACGTCCACGAGATCAGCAGTGCATGGGAGGATGAGTGGATATTCAGATTCCCTCAGGTCTTCTAGCATGAGGTCAAACAGTTTCCTTATTTTATCACCTTAGATATTGCAAATCTTTGCCTACAACCTGTGAGGCCCATCTGAAGTGCCTTTCTCTCTTAAATCCAATCCCTGAATTTTGGCAACTGAGTTGGATACCTGCAACCAGGCAAAGTGAATACTCTCAGTGTCCCCATGTGTCTTTCCACAGTATCAAGGCTGTTCATGTTGAGATCAAAGCCATTTCTTCCCTACCCTCCTCTTCATAGCTCATCCTTCTCTGACCTGGTTTGGCAGCACTTACAACAACAGCAATAACTACAGCAAATATCAGAGGAAATGTCTTTCTGCTGTGACTCCTCCAACATCAGCGCAATTATACTGAGAGCTAATGTGATGTGCAGTCACTGAGATGGTCTTCTTGATTACACTGGTGTAACCTTATTAAATTAGAGAGATCAGAGCGAGCTTTATACCAATTTAATTTTTCCCAGTTACATGGTCCTAATGGACAATTATCCATCCATTCTTTGAGGCATATTTCAGCTCTGGTTTTATTATTCTTTTACAGCCATTTCAAAGGCATCCCATGTATTCATGAAGGACAGACCAGAGGTGCACACGGTGAGTTTGTTTTTCCTCGTGCTCAGGAATTATTTAGCTGGGTGACAGTGAGGGGAGGATGATGGCCACAGAGGAGAACCTTCTCCAAAGCAGAGGAAAATGGGTATTTCTTTCATGATTTTTCAGTCATAAAAATGCAATTTTTTCTATCCAAAATCTATAATGAAACTGTCATCAAATAAATCTTTCTCCCCTACAGAAAATACTCAGCTTGTGCATCTGACAGCTGCATAAAACTTCCTGTTAATTAATGGCACAGAGCTCCCAACAATTCTATATGATTAGCCAGCTTCTTTTATTACTGTCCAGAATGAGAGCCAACACCATTCAAATATTGACAATTGAAGAGTGGATTAATATTGGTCTACATTTGCATCTCCTTTTGCTATATGTAGTCTTGAAAGGGGCTGATGTGTTAATTTAAGGTAAGGACTTGCATCTGACTGTTACGGTCAAGGTTTATTTACCAGAGCAGGAGGGATGAGCAGCAATACACCCTTAGCAACACTAGAGAGAGCTGAGAGAAGGAAACTGCAGGAGAACAGCTGAGGGGGAAAAAAAAGTTAGGCATAACTCCAGTCAGATTCTGACAGTTTCAGACAAAATACAAATGATGCTTTGACTCAGCCTTTCCCGTTTCAGTCCCAGGAGGAGGGATGAAGGGAGTCATGGACTTCATTCTACTTTCAGGTGAGGGAGGACCAGTCTAGCATCTGCATTGCTTAGTTTACCCCGGGTACCTCTCCAAGTGGGGAGAGCCGTGTGAGCCACCTAAATCCCAGAGCCAGGCCAGCCTCCAGGAGGACCCGCCTGCCCTGGGCACCCAGGCAGGTTTGGACCGACTGCCCGAGGGGTGACACACCAGCCTCCGAGGTCTGCAGGGTTTGCCCTGCACTGATGGCTGAGTAGCTCATCCCCAACAGGGATGAGTTGTGAAATAAAGGATACCTCATTTACAGTGAAAAATTCCAAGTGCATGGAGTTCAATTTCTTTCCCGTCCAAGAAGACTGCGGAAAGGGTAAATTGGGTATGTTTCTGTCTTCTTTGGTCGGAGAAGCAGGCTGAGGTACAAGAAATCCAGCAGGGTTGCAAGTCTGAAGTAGTTGATTTGCTTCCAGCCAGTGCTGGAAGGAAGCACACACCAAAGTAAATGGAGTTGGTGATGTAGAGTTGTTTCTCATGGAAACTCAATAAATCCATCAAGAGCTACATAATCATCTCCCTTTCCACCATTCTGTGGTTTCAGCTTAATCTGAATATCCAAACCACATGTCATATCACCTGAATATGCCAGTGGGAATTTTCCCCAATGAAAATGTTGGTGAAATGCATCATTTAATACCATGTTTCAGGGAAGGCTTTCCTGGCAGTGAGAGCTTTTGCACACTGACACAATAATTTCAGAAGAAAGGGAGAGAATCTGTCCCGTCCAACACTTCCATGCAGACGGCAGATGGCAAACACCACAGCAACCCTTAGTCTTCAGATGTAACCTTGCATTTCAAAGAAACTTTGAGTGAGACCTCTAAGGTTCAGATTTGTCAGATCAATCTAAGTTAATTCCATGACCCACTGTAGAGTAGGTTTCTAGAAACTCAGAGGCAGTGCAATGACTGATGTTGTTACAGACCTGGGGCTTCAACAACTGATGTAGTCCAAAATAAAGTGCTGGCACCCCTAAACACCTGATCCCTGAAGGGAAATCCATAATCCTTAGGACAGACATGAGGTCAAAAGATGGTGCAGAGGTAGAGTCAGACACATTACACCAGCAACACAAACATCCCCATCTTTCAGAGAGCAGGTGCTGTTTTGAACTATACAAGGAAAAGCACATCTGAACTCATGTGCCTCCAAAACTGAAATGCCTGACTCAGAGTTACAGGGCAAACTGTGTCTGCTTAAGTTCTGCTTAAGTTTTAAGCTTTATTGGATCTGGCTCCTTTACAGTTAGCAATTCCTAGTGGTTACTGAAGAATTATGTTTTCAGCAAGTAGGTTTTCCCCACTGTCTCTTATGAAGTCCATATTAATTGTTGAATCTGTCTTGTATTTAGCCAATGCAGTCTGAATGGGTAATGAAAAGGAGAGAATAATTGCTTCAGTGCGGGGAGCTCCAGGGAAGCAGAATCATCAGTAATTATTACCATGCTCCCCATACCTCTCAGCAGGGACCGCGAGCGAGGCTGCAGCCTGAGTTAATGTGGTCTCGCTCTGAAATAACTCCACCAAACCCAGTGGAATCCCTCCAGATTCACACTAGTGCGAAAGCGGAATTTGGCTCACGCGCTTCAGCTGAAACACCATGCTGAATGAGAAACACTGCCTTGTGCTGCTTACCAGAAAGAGCCTGAATATGATTTTTCAGACTATGTATTACAACCTCTAGTTTCTCCAGACACTGTGTTTCACAGTGTTGATGTAGGAAGGGAACCTATAATCTGTTATTGTGTCTCCTTCCCCCGTCACAAAAAAAGAGGTTCCTTCTGTCACTTTTTTTAAAGAGCGAGAATTAGAAAATATATACCAGCTATTTCTTCATGTGGGAGCTTCTAGAACAGAAAAAAGGTTACTGTGTCAGGATTGAAACAGAGAGTTACTGTATACATAGTGCCTTAGTGGGTGGGACAGGCATTTGAACCACAATTAGTCTCCTGTAGGAGCATTTTATGTTTCCATCAAATATGCACTGATGATAACAATACTATGTTAAATATTTCACTTCATTAATAGAGCTTCTGCAAAGGCTGGGTCATGACTTTCACCAAAGCTGTCACAGCTTTGAACCCTGCTGGCTGTACTTTCTCCCTGTCAGTCTGTCACCCTTCCCCTTCCCAAGCCTGAAATATAAAATGTGAAGAGCTTGGCTTACTAAAAAGAAAGAGCAGGGGACAAAAAGCTTTTTGTAGACCATGTACTTCGTTCGTCACTTTAGTGAGAAACTACCTTGGTCACAATCAGCATGAACCTGCAGCAGCGTTAGCAGTAAAAGAAGTAATTATCTTTAAGAAGGTGCTCGATCCACGTGGATCAAGCTATGATGCTTTTCTGTCCTGAGGAGGAGCCAGGCGTGAGGTTAAGACTGTACCAGCAGACAATGGGATGGACTGAGCTGGGGATAAGTGCTGTCTTTCAGGCAGAGGGCAAGTCCCCACAGTCAGGTTTTGTCTTGGCAAATGCCTGGTGCCAATTGCCATGAAGGTGAAGGGGTGTTGGCAGTCCTGCCTTTCTGTCATGGTGTTGATTTTAAACCTTTATTTCACCACCAGTTGCCCTCACGGCTTTGGGCTGAGGGAAAGGTCCAAACTGTCTTCCTTTTCTTGTCTTTGGACTTCTCCCAAGAAAACAATACTGTCTGGCCTCTTAGGCACCTTGTTTTGATGCTTCATGCTCATCAGGGCATGATCTGGGAAAACTCTATGTACAATTCCAGCTGTGAATTCCTGCAGCCGCTGAGGTGTGCAGAGTTAATATTCCTCTCAGAACTGGAGAGGTCCCTTAGGTCACCGCAGGATTAGGACAGCTGGAGCCAATTTTCCTTCCTGGAAAAATGTGATTTCCTAAACTTCTACAAAGTGAAATCATAAGCATGGGTAGCCCTAACTTTAGTACACTGAAGGGATAAAGCTTTAAATTGTTAAGGAAACATTAATTTCAGTGAATGGCTGTGAAGTCTAAGGATATTATATAATTTTATTGCTACCACTGGAGATGAGCTTCCACTGAAATATCAGATATGACCTCTGCCAGCTCCTGCACTGCCCCTTTCCCTTTCTGAAATCACCATCTCAGTGCTTCAGTTGAACTCTGTGACCCCGCCATATTACTCAGCAAGTTCTTGACTGTTACAGGCTAAAGCTTTATTTCAGGATAACTCCCAGCTTCAAAAAGAATGGGCCTGTCCTTCAGCACAGCTCCATGGAAGTCAGTGACATTACACCAGCAGACAGAGAATGTGACACAAGTGAGCTGGGAGAAATGAAGCAAAAATTTCAAGCAGCATGGGAGGACTTCTTGTAAATCCTCCTGATTCATGAAACCAGTTGTTTCATGTACAAAAAAAAAAAAGTCACACACCTTGGGATTTCATAATTTTATTGATTCAGTGGTGCTTGCATTTGAATGCTTTTAGGAACATTTTGATAGGTTTGGGTTTTTTTAAAATTAATTATCAACATGAAAAAAATTGTCAAGATGTGTAAAAGAGGTGAAGAGAAGTTATCAAATATTCTGAATTCATACTGCAATTCAAGAGATCTACAGTCTAACTGTAACTCATTATCAGTCATAACAATAATACTCAAATGCAGTAATACTTTACTTTTTTTGTAGGGGATAATATTACCAGATACTAACTTCATGACTAAATTTAACATTTAAAACTCTAAATTCTCAATAGCAAAAGTGAAAGCTATGCATAAGAAAGACAGCAGCTAAGCAAATTTCTCTCATCCACAGTTCTGACATTGCAGTTGAGCTCTAACCTCCCAGTGTGATTCTTCCCACAAGTGATCAGTGCTGCATGAAAGCTCTCTGATATTAATTTTGTAGTGAGGAGCAATACATCTGGGGCAGAAATGAAACTGAGTTGATTTTAACTTGTAACATGTGAATTTAAAATGAGTTAAAAAAAAAAAATTAAAAGATTTCTAGGTCTGATGCAGCTTGGAGTAATTACTTTGGATTCAAAATTATATATCAGCTTTTGTGCTTTAAATGAAGAAGATTCACCTAATTTAAGTGGAGGTCTCCAGGAGTGACAGGTTACTATCTGACACACTGTGCCATTCGATCACCAGGATATGACCTGACCTGTCCTCCATGACCAAGGCTTGGGATTTCTACTTTCTATGTAACCTTCAACTTTGTGCTTCATTTTGCTCACATGTAAAATGGAATGACAACTTCACGTCCAACCACATGCTCAGCGTCAGTTTGTAGAGGATTGGGAAGCACTAAGATATTGCTGCAAAGGGACTCCCAAGCATTTAGGGAGGTGCCAAACCTCAAGTCCTTGTTCCTGGATTTCAAGAAAAAGACATTCAGACTCTTGAAGAAATGCAAAAACATTTGTTCTTTCCCCATTTCAAAGATGCAGCCCCAAACACTGTTGATTGCTTGCTCTTCAATAGGTAGTTGAATTATGTTCCTTCATAAATTAACCTGAGAATGTCTAGGATGCAGCTTTTTAAGGTGAGAACTTAATGCCACATCTTTTCTTCCCCATCCTTCAGGACCGGGTGTAATGACATTCTCCTATCTGTTGCCCCACTGCAGTCCTCATAACACCCAAAATTCAGTTCACAGACAAGCTTTGGATGGCAGAGGTGACATTCTGGCTGCCGGTTAAAAACCCTAGCAGGTATTTCTCCAAGGACAAACAGTGGGGATTCCTTCCTGCACTCTGCTAGGCATCAGAGGATGACGTCAGATGTTGCATTAATTTGTCAACATATTCTAGAGTATATTAGCAGCTGAATTAGAGGTGCAGATACCACTGTGACAGAGGTTTTTCTAAGGCAGAACAGGTGACTTTGTGGTATTCAGAAAATAGACCTTTTGCTGTCAGGCTCTTTGGAACTTGCTCATTTTACAGATGGATGACCAAAATAACATTCCCTTTGATTTCACAGACTTGTAAAGTCATAAACTTTAACATTCTCTCCCATTATACGCCTCTAGCCAATATTGACCAGCTTCCTAATGCTTTGGTATGGTATCACAAAGTCGTGCAAGTCTCTAAAAATCAACATTGAGGAAATAGAATCCAGGTGATAGCTGAATGAGTAACACTTACAAAAGTAAGCAAATTATAGATCAGATAAACAAAGCCCAGGAGCGAATGTGGGTTGGGTGAAAGCACCTATCAGTCTTGTTAGCACAGAGTGATTGCACTTTGCCTTTGGGAACGATGCCAAAGGGAATGCCTTCTGGGTGGAAAAGCATGTCTCCTGGCTAGCTTCAGTACTGGCTTGGGTTGAGACTACACAGTGAATGCCTCTGCTAGTTTAATCCTCCAGTGGGGAGGTGAAACGTCAGCAGCACAGTTCTAGGCACAGCTGATTGTAAGAAACGTGCGTTAGCCCTCCCCTGGCAATAAACCCTAGCCAGTACCTGGAAATGGACAGAATGTCTTGGCCAGCAGCACCACGTACAATGAATCAGTCCATGCGAGTGCAGGACAGGACAGCCTTCCCATGAACCCCGACGTGTATCTGGCTGCACCTAGGTGCTCACATGGATAATTAGGGACAAGTGAAGTTATAACTGTGTGGAAGCAACTATACTTAGAAAAAACCAACCAACAACATAGGGTGGGTTGTTGTCAGAGAACTTCACCACAATGGGAACTATACAAAGGTAGATGTTGTGAGGTGGTGTGGTCAAAACACAGTGATCCTGAATTTACAAGCGCCTATTTCTCTCTCATTTCTTGCCCACACAGTTGCACAGCTTTTACTGAGGCTAGTCCTAGACGGGGCTGTTTGCAGAGCTGGGAGTTGGTGTGCGCTAGCATCCAGCCCTGCCTCTGGTTGTGCCTAAACTGGGTGGCACCATGCTGTGTCCCCGCTCAGAGAGGTCCTTCGCTGGCTCCCAGGTAGCCTCAATGCGTGTGTTTCTTTCACATGAAGGGAGCAGGGGTTGAGTGCCTGGATGTGGCACAGGGACCCATCCTGCACAGCACGCTCTTGCAGGAGAGCCAAAACGTTTCCAAAAGATTCCTGGCATTTTTCCCATTTTACAGTAGAAAATAGGCAGTCCGGCTTTAAAACATTCAGTTAAGAGGATTTTCTTACACATCTTGAAACTATGAAATATGGAGTGCAAATATTTGACTCGTCTAGCATTTTTTTCTCTCAATCTTCCCTTTGTAGGAGTAGCTTCAGGGCAAGAGATGTGTAAGAAATTGTTGTGTTGACACCTTTCTCTTGTTGCTTCTAATAAAGACTCAAGAATATGTCTTCTCACTTCATTATTTATTTTAATTTAATCATCCTTTGATAACCATGAACACCCAACCTTTCCTTTGATACTTAAACATGAGGAGTTCTTTTAATGTTTCTTTTTCTGCCAAGCTCCAGTTCATTTCAGGTGTTATTCTTGGGGCCTTCTCTAATTTGCCAATTTGGAAATGATGCACATAGACTAAATGTGTAAATGTCACCTTAATTCCAAAGGAGACTACAAGAAGGTTAACTGGTTTTTTGAATGCAGCTTGATATATATATTTAAAAGCCTTTTATGTACTTATGCTATAAGTCAAATGATGAATTTGTTATTCTTTGCTACTTGTGCCTTTTCATAGTGATGGCATCCTGCTTTTCGTCTTCCCCACAGGTCTCTACTTTGAAGCATGGTTTTTTGTCATAGTTAGGTCTGTTTTGTTTTTTTTCTAGTGTGAACTATTCTTTATCCTCTAAACCACTTCTTCATAGGCTCTTTACAGCAGTGCAATAAATGGCAGCTGCTCCCCACATCATTTTTTCCTGTTCATTCAATAAAATGAAAGTTTACCTTGAACAAGGTGAGTCATTGTCAGGTGAGTCAGGGCTAGTGAGCAATCACATGAATTAAACAAAACTAACACTAAAGCCAGGCTTTCTATAGCTCTATTGTGACAAACAGGAAAAAAAGCTCTTTGTGCACCAAGGCGCTCTAATTTTTGTCTCCTGGGTATTTACAAGCTCAGGCAGCCCTCTGAAAGAGAGCCAAGCTTTCACCTAGGATCTCTGCTGAGAAATAGACAAGAAATTAATTCTTCACTAACTAATACTTCTTCCACTACAGAGGCTTAAGTATCTTCCTGTTAGTAAGCTTCTGCAGCTGTTAGTAAGCATGTTTACTCACGGAAGCGGGTAACTTTTGGCATCTCTTTTCACAATTATAAGAAGCCGGTTGCCTGCTTTGCACCTTTTATTCCTCCCTGCTCAATTCCTTTGTTGCCTTTAGTCCCACGTTAAGGTTGAACGGGGTGGGAAACAACGTGGGCTGGTGTTTATACGGCACAAAACTCAGGGTCCACAAGTCCAGAACTGCAGTTTGAAGGGACTACAACATTAAAAATTGTAACTTCTCCCAATGCATTTTTTAAAGAGATACTAGACTCTTTTTTTGTTACCAAGAACAAGAGCACAGATCAGGCTATTGCTGCTACTGACATAATTCATTCACGTATAGAAGGTAATGTACCTATAGGTTTTATCTGGAAGCTATCATCAAATTATAGAATTACCCATGCTACTTTTGTAGTGGTGTGGTTTGTTGTTTCTTTCACTTTTTTTTTTTTTTTTAATTCTGAATTAGGGGGATGATGGCAACTATAAGGCATGAGATAAAGCAAAAAATGTATAACCCCCCACAACTGCCATATTACAACAATTCTGAAATGTAAAAACTGGGATGAATTCACCCTGCTGGAAACATTTTTCCCATTCTGACAGCAAAAGCAGGGAGATGGGGCCCTGAGACCGGGGGTGTTGTGGGTCCGGTCCCTGGCAGCCTGACGGCAGATGGCAGCCTTAAATCACAGTGAACCAGGCGTCTCACACTGTCTGCAGTATTTTAGGCCAGAAGAGGCAGCAATGAAACAGTCCCTGGGATTATGAAAGGCAACATCCACTTGAGAGATTTTAGATTCTGACATCTGCTTTGGAGCCGAACCTCACTGCTGCGTGACCAGCCCAACCTCCCTAAATAGGTAACACCACAGCTGGGTGCTGATGCTTTGGGTTACAGATGCTCATTCCTGCATCTGCGTAGTTTGACCTACTCAGCACTACTGCGAATGGTCAGAAGTATTTCCAGTAAGATGAAATGCCTTCAGACAGCAAAGTCTTCCTTTTGGGGTATTAGACTAAAAGATGGGAACCCCTTTTTCTTTTTCTGCCCAGTTCTGTCATGCATTCACCAGGTGATCTGGGAAACATCTCTTAGCTCTTAATAATGAGCATTGCAGTTCAATGAGTGAAAAAATTACTCAGGGATGACTAAAAAAGAAAATATTTCTCAAAAAAGTGAAAAAGAAATTTTCAAATGAGCTAGGTCATCTGGAAAATTGTATTTGATCAGAAACTATGCATTACATAACCCGCTCTAATTCATTTATAAAAAACAGATGTCAAGAATGTACAAAATGAAAACAAAACTTCTGAATTTCTTGGAATACTTTCCCTACTTTTTTTTCTTGCCAAAATTGTTCACAGGATTTAAGTAGTTTCGTCCACATCTAAGAACAATTTACCTCCCACTTTATTTGGAATTGATTGCTGAAAATAATTTGCCTTAATCCTTATTAAACATAGGACAATTTTGGCGAGAAGCACACGCTCAATACACTTTTGCCCATGTAACCTTACCTGAATCACTTTGTATTAATCTATTTACAAATTGGCTGAGACCATGCGTTGCAGTGCAAGACCTAAACATTTGAGGAGGAAGAGCCAGACAAAAGGTCATTCTCTACTACCACCGCTGTGATGGCAGGTACGTAACTCTTGCACTTGTTCGTACTTGCAGAAAGAATGCCCTAAATCAATGGGAACCTGTTGTCTGGCAGTACCGTTACTAAATGCAAATTTGCAAATGGCTTTGGGAAAATATGTGCCTTGCTAATTACAAGTGAACAATGTAGGCAGCTGGAAGGAGCACGGTCTCTCTGAATTACGAATGAGGATTCTCAGAGGCTAAACTCTCACTTGAGTCGCGTGGTGGCATTTCTCAGTTACTCTGAAAGCTGGTGAGAGCTGCAGGCAGATGATTGACAGGAAGGAGCTGTTCAGAGGAGTATGTTCAACAGTGTAAGAAAGAGATTTGTGAAGGGCGATGTTAAGGAAGCAATATCTGGGGAAAGAATGGAAAATTGGCAATCAGCATTTCTCATTGATGTTGTCTGCTGCAACAGTGACTCATTGGGGAGTGCCTGGAATGCTGTGTCTGGTTTGCATTTCACTTTCCCCATCAATCTGATAAATAAGGTCAGCTACACATGTCTTGGGGTGAGCCATCACAACTAGCATTTCTTACAGACTTGGGTTTTTTGGATATAATCATTAGAGTGATACTTCAGATATATATAGCTGTGTCATCATTTGGCTGTTTTATATCCTTGATAAGCCGAAGAGTTTATCAGTTTGGTAAATGCTATTCCTCCTGCCACACCTGTCTCCTTCATGTCTTTGCACGTCGCATTTTTAGGCTTGGCATCTCCTTTTTTTCAAATGCTGGTGTGTTGATGAACGCAGTGACCATTACAAATGGCAAAGGTTGAATGACAGCGTGCATGAGGCTAAGATTCAAACCTTCAAAGGAGATTGGCTGCCACATGAAAAAAAATATCCAATGGTTACTGCTGATATGCTTTTGAAACAGTGTTAAATAAAACATTTTAGGATTTAACATGATCTCTTACTAGAGATTAAGAGACCCCTAACAAAGAACAGTGTGTTTGGTACCTAGTTGGTTTTCCATATTTCTCCTGTCTTGTTTTGAAGGTCTTAGATCACTCCTGGAGACAGCAGGATCATTGACTGACCAAAGGTCTCACCTGGAATAGGAATTCCAATGGTTCAATAGTCTGATTGTTCAATAATTTAGATGGCATCTAGGTGACTATAGTAAAGAACAGAATCATAGAATGGTTTGGGTTGGAAGGGACCTTAAAGATCATCTAGTTCCTGCCATGGGGCAGGGACACCTTCCACTAGACCAGGTTGCTCAAAGCCCCATCCAACCTGGTCTTGAACTCTTCCAGGGATGGGGTATCCACAACTTCTCTGGGCAAACTGTTCCAGTGCCTCACCCCACTCTGAGTGGAGGATTTCTTCCTTATATCTAATCTAAATCTGCCCTCTTTCAGTTTAAAGGCATTACCCTTTGTCCTATCACTACATGCCCTTGTAAAAAGTCCCCCTCCAGCTTTCCTGTAGGCCCCCTTCAGGTACTGGAAGGCTGCTATAAGATCTCCCCAGAGCCTTCTTTTCTCCAGGCTGAAAAACCCCAACTTGCTCAGCCTGTCTTCATAAGAGAGGTGCTTCAGCCCTCTGATCATCTTCATGGCCCTCCTCTGGACTCACCCCAACAGGTCCATGTCCTTCTTATGTTGGGGGCTCCAGAGCTGAATATTCCTAAAAACAAGCCATTTTCTTTCATATTATTTCCACCAAATGAGAGTATTGTATCCACCAAAAAGTGCCATTGTTCCAGCAAGCTTCAATTTTTTTCCATTTTTGATAATTTCTTTCAATCCAGATTCAAGTTCCCAGAGGACATTACAGTGATTACAATCTGAGTGTGTGGACTTCTGGCCTTCTCAACTCATCCTGCAGGTATTACTTTGGAAGTTTGCCTTCCCAAACCTGTTTGGTCTGGTTTGTAGCTGTCCACTGTGTTTATCTTTGCGTAATTGTTTTGCAGTCAGTTTATGAATTCTGGATTAGAAAGAACTCAATGCCTCAAGTGAAGTCTTGTTAAAACCACCAAATTTTTTCCAAGCCAGTATGCTTTGCATAATTTCCCCAAAAGAAACCACCTTTCAGCCATATGCTGTCCTTGACACCAAGCTAAAGGCCATCTGAAATACAGACCTAGGATTACTGGAAACACAGATTTGGACTGTCTGGGAATTTGGAAGAAGTCACCTTGCCATGGGATCGTGACTCATTTGGCAACTGGCATAGGGTAGTCTGAGTTTGCCTAAGCTGTCCTCAAACCTGAGTGTTAGCAAGGGGCTGAGGTTCAGGACATACTTTGCACAACTATCTCTGACATTTGTGTCCTACAACTTCTATTGCGAGAAAACAAGCCATCCCCTGCCTTGCCTTTTCCTCACTGATAGCAGGTGTCCTGAGGTAACTGACCTCATTTTTAAGTTTCTGAACATTTCTGTGGCTCAAAATGGGTATTCTCCTGCAGTCTCATGCCTTATAACCCTTCACAAGTACTTCTAGTCACTTCCTCCCTCCTGCTAGGGAATTTTGTATCTGTTTTCTTTTGCCTTCAACCAAGGACAAACTTGTCTGATTAATTGCACATGTATATGCATGTTTGTACAACTCAAACTGGAAGTGACATTTTTACTATTTAATCACCAACCCCTGAAAACCACTCACCTTTTAAAGCACTTTGATTTTTCTTCACGCTGCTACAATGCACACCGTTTCCCTTATGTTATTAAAATAGACAAACTGTGGTGACTGTGATGACTGAATGGAGAGTTTGGCTGCAAAAGAGCTGCCTCTTGTCATGACATATTCAGGGCCAGGTCTGTTTTTAGCATCTGTAATAAAACTGTAAGTCACAGCTGTGAAAATAATATGTAAGTATCATCAGGTCAAGCACACATACATCCTTAAAAAAAATCAGGTGCTCCCCACAGCATTTTGTCATTTTAATTGCCTTTTAAATAAAGAAATACAACCAAACCTGAGGAGAAGCTAAGATTTTTCTTTTGCACTTGGTTAATTAAGACTAACTTAAACATTTCTTTAACTAACTATTAAATCTCTCTCTTTAGCATGGACAGGACAGGACATGAATGCGCCAGCTGTTATGATCAATTCCTTGGGCAGCCAAATTATTTCCTGGTCTAGCTTTATTCTTTTGTTGTCATTTTAAACAAAAAGTCCAATATAGGTATGAAAAACTTTCTGAAGATGCATCTATCTCCCCATCCTGTCCAGCCACAGCCCCACTGTAAGCAAAGCCATGACATGACTCAAGTTGTCTCTCAAGCCACAGGACTGGCTATATTTGGCCTGAACTAGTCTCATTCTAAAGTTAGCTTTTTCAGATCAAGTTTTTGTGTTGTTAAATTTGTTCCCTGGGGTCATAGAGTCCATGCTGACATTTTCAGGTGGGGTTAATGATTTAATGTGACTCATATGTCAGTGCTAACTCACTCAGGTCTCGCAACAAATCCAACCGATGACTCAGGAAGCTGTTTTATCATTGTATTTAGATGATGTGTGCTTACAGTGCCCAAGATTTCTCAAAGAAAGAGAAGTAAGATATATTTGGCAGGTTTTTTTGTCCCTATTATCTCTTTTCAACTTTGTGAAGTGATTAGATAGCCCTTATCAGAAATAGACCACATCTCCCAGAAAACATCAGGTTATGGCCTCCCTGCTGCTGATAGTGGGTTGGGTTTAAAGAGGACATAGTGGTTAATGTTTTTGCAGTTAGCATGTGACTTCAGCCAGAGGGGACACACAAGTAAGAAGAGAAAAGGGATCTGCATATAATGTGGCACCGTCAGGGTTGCTGAGTGCAAAAGAGAATAATTTCAGGCCTCATCGAAGCATGTTCGAACCCAATAGAAAGGAACCCACCGATTTTAGTAAGCTTTTGAAACCACCTTTAATGTGCAGGAAGGTTAATAACAAGAACATTGTGGAAATACTGTCGTGTTTTGCATGTGGTGGTGTGCACAACCTTGGCACTCAGATCTGTGCATAAAGAGAATGGCCCCCAGCTAAGATGTAGGAGTGCATCCCCAGTCCATGCCAGGATGAGACCTTTGCACAACTCTTTTCACCCTGCTCTTGATTACCATGGGGTATGGTACAAAAACGAGCCTTAAGACTGTTCCAGGTAAATGTAGTCACCACCTGCCCTGCAGTTTAGATGTAGCCAACAAGAACCTCTAATTCCACTGGAGAAACATTTATTCAGTAGAATACTTTCCAGTTTATTTCCTTCTTAATTTCTGAAAATGAGCTATAATAGCTTTTTCTGGACATAACCAAAAGGCTATTGAAAGCTGCAACTAGACACTGAAAACTTTCTTAGCACTTTTTTTTTTTTTAACAACTACTACAGAGTAAGAACTTGGTTATGAAGCATTGAATTGAATTCATTTTCAAAATGGCGCTGAGCAGGGATTACAGTAGGTATGATTACCATATGTCACTGGCCCTGACGATTTGCCAGAGGCAGAGATAGTATAAACAGAAGCTAAGTTTTTGGTCAAGAGTAAAGAATGATCTGGAAACATTGAGTCATAATAGATACCACATAGGAAAAGTATGAGCACAGAGCTGAGACCTGGGGGGGGCTCATAAAACAGGACTTCTTTAGTGCGTGTTAGTAAGAGCTTAAATATCGTGTTATAGAAATGCAAGTCTTTGTTATGTTGGTGAGAGGTAGGGTCTGTTTTTTCTTCTAGAAAAATTTTGGTTGGAAATCTAAGAGCATCTTAATTGTATTTGTGGCTCCTGCGATTTCATATTAAAAGACTTGGAAGAGTGATCTTGATATTTACCTAACTCCGGATTTTTAAGAGTTATAAATAACTGGTAGGAAGTACCACACATACCACTAGTTTGTATAATATTTAAACGAGGTCAGTGTGCAATGAACTCTTCAGGTAACGGAGTCCAGTAGACAATTATTGCCTGACACGTCAGTTTTCTATTTGGATAATTTGACCTTTTAATTGAGCACTTAACCTGAAAGTTTACACAGTTTGGGGCCACTTTCAGGGAAAAAACCCTTGATTACATATACTCTTCTCCAAATTTCCAACTAAAAGGAAAGAAACCTAAAAATGTAAGAGGTTTAAGTTAGCTGATGACTGGTGTTAAAGCTCACAGGAAAAAGACAGGAGTGGTTTTTACCTCAAGCAGTAGTGCCCATATTTTCCGGCAGGGCAGAGTGGGTGACATACTCATGTCATTGTTGGGATAGGCTGCACTCTTTGGCCTTTCCCTTATCACATAAGGGATTCGTGCTGTATAGTTGTTCTGCACACACATAGTAGACCCAGTGTGACCTAGGTTTGCTGTGCATACATAACATGACTACATTTCGTGTTTTCCCAAAAGTCAATGCTGTCCTGGAAGCACTGGATTCACCATGTAGGTGCAGTTAATTCACTCAGCAAATTCTTAAGGACATGCTGGGAAAAGGCTTGAGGAGGCAGCAGCCAGGACTGGGCCGTTCCTGCTGCTGCCCATACAATCGAGTCTGCCTGCAACCTGCCCTCTCTGTGTTCCCAAACTGCCTCCAAGAAAAGGCGTTTCCAAGACTGGGCTGAGTACTTTTTTAATTGTCTTGATGGTCTAGATACTGCCTGCAAGTTGTAGGCTGAGTTGCATACCTAAAGATTGAGACTGGTTCTAAAAGAATTCTGGTGAAAACATTGTTTGTTT
Organism: Scopus umbretta; assembly: GCA_013400535.1. Classification (NCBI taxonomy): domain Eukaryota; kingdom Metazoa; phylum Chordata; class Aves; order Pelecaniformes; family Scopidae; genus Scopus; species Scopus umbretta. The sequence continues at coordinate 30,682 of VZTL01029097.1, forward strand.
AGAAAAGCCACATCTTGATTAAAAAAAAAAAATTATTTGTGTACTTTCTGCAGCAGCTAGTTAATTTTACAGCTCTTACGGGCTGCCCAACTGGTTAAATGAGTTGTAAGACTACCAAGGAACTAGCATGGGGTTTCTGACGCCTCAAATTCCAATGTTTTTTTTCTGCCCTTATTAGTGTCTAATAAAAGATAAAGAATGAGAAGCAAACTGTTTTCCTTTAGATCAACAATTGCTGAAAGCAGGGGCAGTGCTCTTACTCATAAGTAAGCTTGATAATCCCTGCAAACTCACTCATCTATTCTCTAAGAGGAATATATTCCAGTTCAGCTCATACAGTTCATTCCTGGTAAGAAGGAGGAACAAACTTTTGCAATAAGTTCTTATGAGCTGAACATAATTTTCTACTAGCCTTTTTCTAACAGGTTGCCCAAGAAAATTAAAGAAAACTCCAACTAGACTTTTCCACACCACTGACTACCTAATGCTTTTGTTGGCCGCAAGAAACCTGGACTTGGAAGACTTTGTGCAACATGCAGGTAGAATGGGCAGTGGGGAGAATAACTGAAAATGCAAAAGCAAACTCAGGGTTTAGGTTGTGTGATTTAGGATGCTTCTGTTTTGTGGAAGAGAAAGAAGTTTGACACAGAACTAGTTCTAGCAGAAAATTCTGAGTAAAATTGTAGGGAATTCAGGAAAAAATGGTTGTGGGAGATAATTTTTTTAACAGTTCTCAAAACATTGGCATGGTAAAAGAAAAACAGTGGCTATAAAGACTTTCATGACTTTATTGCCAGTTAGACTCTGGATATTTTCAGTATCCTCTGTGCAGTAAGAAAGCGGTCTTGACTCAAGCCTCACTGGACAAGATGTCCACAACTGCCCTTATTGACAGTTCTAGCTGAAAAACCAAGCAATTAACATGCAAAATTAATAATAGCCTCTCTACTAGAACAAGATCATTCAGATAAAGGCTAATGGAGCTTTAACGATGTCTATCTAGAAAATGGAAATAGTCATTTCCAGCACGACCAGCCATATCCCTTTTACCATCAAAACAAGACAAGTAATATTGTGCATCTGGGATATTGTATGTTGTCATAAAACGGAGGTATACAATTAATGGAGACATAAGCTTTAAATCAAAGTAAATGTAAAGAATCTTGTGGAGCAAATATAGTAACTTGAATCTTCTCCTGCTGGGGCTAGTGACAATGACACCAGGCATTTCCTTGTACTTGATCAGTTTTCTTTAATAATAAACTGTCAACTAAACTGTAAGTGGAAAACAGAAAATGGCAGAAAAACACTTCTCAAAGAACAGCACGTAGCTACATTCCTTTTTTCACACACCACTAATAAATAACTTGCACTGGCTTTCCCTCTAAGAGTCTGGGTCCTCTGGGCTGGCTCAGAACAGGCAGGGGCTGTCCATCACTCCTCTGGGTGAGGGCTACATCACCTCCTGCTTAATTGATCAGAGCTGGAGGAGTTCATATGAGCTAGCAAAGGAAAGTCATAATCTATGTGCATTTATTATACTGTCAGCCAACTCATCCTGGCTCCAGCCTAGCCCCGAGACACAGCCACCCCAAACCTTGTGCTCCCACTATTCTGGCTGTAATAGCCTTTTCACCTTTACCCAAGGGATGGTATCTGTGTGCTCTGAACTGATAAGAGCTGGTGGAAATCTTGGTCTGAGGGTGCCCGTGAGAAGGAATGTTTAACTTGTAAAAGCAGGGAATAGCAACCAGTTATTCTGTATGTTTTATTGTTTGTGTCTTAATCCTGTCCAGTTTGGAAAATTTAAAAACAAAGGATACTTTATTTCTTATGTGCACATAAATATGGATTGATCCCTCTAACTTTACGGGAAAACTGGGGGTGTAGAGAGATCAAAAGGAGGGGAAATCCGCATGGGCCTAGAAAAATGTTAACATTTTTTACAAATAAACATAATGCGTAGTCGGATGATCAAAGCTGCTGGATTAGTTCAAATATTATTCCTGGAACAGAGTAGCAAACACTCCATTTCTGTTTCTCACTTAACCTTTCAAGTAAAAATACCATTCGACATGAGAGTGTCATATATTGCTCTGAAATAAATGCAGCTCTCCTGGCCTGGTTTTCCTACTGTTTTTCCTCCTTTCTCCTGAGGCCAGGCAGCTGCAGTGTGCCAGTTGCCTACACGCTGACACCGACTCGCACTTGCTCCACCATAACCCATGGTGGCATTTTTGGTTTACGCACATGACCCACATTACCTTTGTGCAAGGAGGCATCTTAAAATTATCTGGATCCTTTATTTGCTCTTAAATCATGACTCCTCCCTGGTTTTCAGGCTCAAACCAGCTCCTAACACGCTAACATTAGGGAGTCTGGGAGAAATGTGCAGCTGAGACGTGTGAGCCTGCATCCCTGGTCCCCGGGAGACATCCTCCCAACAGCCCCGTGCCGTTCCTCTTTCCCGTATCAACAGCTGGGTGGAGGCAGGAGGCTTGTGGCAGTTTGGCCACACTATATTCAGGCTGTGGCCCATCGGTCACCAGCCAGGGGGAAGCTTGCCACCCTGGGACCAGCCAGCCCGGGCCGCACTCCCGCCCGCGGCGTGGGGCTGAGTCGCCGCCGCGCCGCCGGCAGCGCCGCAGGCACCTGCTCCTTCTCGCTCAGGCGCTCTGGCAGAGCCCTCTATTGTTTTTTTTTAATGGGTATCAAGTCGTGACATTCACAGAAGCAGATCGCAAAGAAGTGGGAATGCATTATCACGCACTGTGAGACTGGCTACTTATTAAACCATGTTCTATTAATAGTAAAACACCGTCAAGAGGTTAGGAGTGCAAGTTCAGCCAGTGTGTTTTTCAACTGAAGGATGCCAAAAATAGACACACAAAAGTCCAATCCTGATAAAACTTTAATTTTTTTTAGTAAAAAACACATACTATACTAACTCTGTGAGCCCTGGAGGTGCTGATCCCTGATACTCACTTGCTAGTTCCTCGGAAGCTATAGAACACACATTGTGTTAGAAAAAGCAGGCAAGCATCGTCTACTTTATTTGTAATCTCTCTTTTGGTAGTATTTCCAAATTAATATATAGCAAAGGTTTTTTCTACTTTTCATCTTATGAGTTGAAATGAAGTTCAGGGGTGTCTCGGTGTATTTTATTAACTATAGTCAAAATTAATACAAAGCAACTGTTAAGTCAGTTCTAAACCAAAAAAAAAAAAAGTATTAGATTTCAGTTTCAATGTAATGAAGCTGCCAGTATTAGTCCTGTGACTGCCATAATCCCTAGTCCAGCACTTACTGACGTAGCTGAGAACCTACCCGTTCCAGAAGATATTCCACTTAGGACTCAAACCTACATTTCTCGGACACTTCCCAACTTACAAGAAAGTTGACAAATATTTTCAGCATTCAGGAAAGACAGAATTGAACACTACAGTATTAAAGACTAACCAAAAAGTTGTTCTCCATGTCTGAAGAACTGTTCACCATCAGCACAGGGGAAACAACATCAGATAAATGAAAGAGAAATCGCCATAAAAGCCTCAAGACAATTAGCAAAGCACAACTAAGTAGCAAATTGCTGACATGATGGAAATTCTTCCTCCAGCTCAAAGCAGTTGCAGAAAATGTTTTAGAGATGGCATTGCCAGACATATCTTCCTTCAGGTCTTCCTTCTCAGTTGGCTCTGAGGTTGACTCACTCAGTATAAGAATTTTGAAATAAGCCTCTTGGGACAAAAGAATTCAGCAGGTGACACTAAGTCATGTCACAGGTTATTTTAGGAAAACATTTAGCACAAGTCAAACCAGTTTAGTGAAGAAGACCTGACAGATGTGAGTTTTTTTGCCGGAGAGGAAATGTACACCACCCCAGCTCATTCAACCTAGCCTTATCACATGGGAATTATAAAGGAGTTACCACATGTATCACTAGCAACATCACAATAAGCTCCAAGTTCAAATTACAATGAAAATACAGTATAAAGTCTCATGACTTCTCCATGCAGCTGAGATGCACAGGTCATCGTCTGGCTTTCCAGTCGGCAGCCCGTATCTCCTGTAAATAAGAATCTGTGATAGTTAGACTTTCACCCAATAATTAATGCCACTACAGCACCTTCTGTGTTCATTCAGTTGTAGGCCATCCAAAGGTATTTCATCTCAATGGCAATACTTACATGTGAAGTCATGCCTCTGTTCTCTTAAAATTCTGCCAACCATCAGACCCAAATCTAATGAGAAACAGGCTACATTAGCAATAGTTCTCATTCAACTGATTCATTATTATCTGAACTTTCAGGGATTAACAGTGAAGTATTTAAATCTCCTGTTTCTGGGATGTGCTGAATAACACAAATATTCAGCCTAAAAGCTGCTCCAGATCCCTCCAAACACAATCCTGACTAATTTTTCTCCATGCCCTTCCACAGGAAGAAACAGTGATGAAAACAAAAAGAAGAAAGGGCTTGGAAGAAAGGAGTCGCACTCGCTGTACCCTATCTCCCCCCAGCAATTGCAAGAAATTGCAGAGGTTACGAATCATCACTTTGTCTAGACACATTCTGTAAATTTTTCCTCTCCTTGAAAAAGATCAAAAGAGATGCTATGTGGCACATTCCCTTTTTTTGTTTGTTTTTTTTGCATCTCAGCTACTGGATGTGATTCATCAATGGCAACATGCTCATATTCTTCTGCAGCCGCTCTCTACACAGGCTAGCAATAACTGTGCTAAAACAAGCCTTCTGGCCATAATTTGATAGTCCAGTCGTGGATGTGGGCAGAATGTCTTATCTTCATTGCCCTGTCTGGTTTTGCTCAGCTTGTCTCAAGGAAGATATGTTACAGGCTGAGAAAGCAGCCCTGGGAATGCTAGAAAGTGGGTAGTTAGGTGAAACAACGCATGTGGGGATTATCCAGGAGCAAAGGAGAAAGGCATCTGACAGGCCGAGATAAGCACCAAGGGTGAGAATTGATGGATCCTCGATTTCTATCCAATTGCACGAGATAAATCTGGAAAGGGACAGCACAAAATGAGAGGACAGTACTCTGAGGGGAATTAAAGGAGATAGAGTCTGTCTGCTTTTGAGCAAGCACAGAATTAACTTTGAGTCAAATGCTGTTACCTGGGCTTTTAAAATATCTACCTGCTTTAATTCACTAATAATACAGTATTTATGACTTCTATGCAAGCTAAGAATATTACAAAGTTGTACACAGACTGTTGGAAATGTTTTGGAGGACAGCTTTCCCCCATGAATGACATTGCCTAATTAAAGTATGGTCCTCCGTGCCAGGTCTCATATAAACAAAACTCTAGCTCTGGATTAGCAAGTGAAAATAAACTAGCTAATTCTGTGTGCACATGCTAAGACAAGAGCTTGTAGGAAAGGGAGCAATAGTTGCATATTTCTGAAGACTTAAGTGTTATCCACACACTGAAAAAAAGGTGCAACCTTTGACATGAGTCCAGTGTAAAGTTTTCTGATGAATACTCTTACTCAGGTCAATGAATGTTTTTTTTTTTCTGCTAACTCAAACAGTGTTTGTGTGAAGTCTTGCATATATCTGGCAAGTATGATTAAGAAACTTTTCTGCATCTGATCACAGACTGTGTTTCACTAGCATATTCTCAAATGTGTGAACAGAGAAAGGTTTCATGGAGCAAGTTTCCTACCCAGTCAATCAGCAGTTTGGTGCAGAAGGAACTAAGTATACCAAGAACATATCTCTGGAGGTTTATAATGTACCTGGTCTTTTCATACACAAAATATCAATAGTTATATTAATTAAAATATCAGCATCTGCAAAATTTTAGATGTCTGTCATTCATGCTGCAATCATTAATCAAGGAGTAAAGGATTTAAAAGTCTTTGGGGAAGAGAGTGTATTTTAAAAGCAGGCTCAAGAGTTTCTTGGACACTTTTTACTCAGAGTGACTTTGTCCAATGTTTCTGCACAATTTAATGTTGCGGAATTATGCCTGATGATGCTGTGTCTGAAGATGCTTGAAGATGGATCTACTTTCTTAAAATGAAAACATGCCATGAGATTAAGACAGCTTCCATGAAATGCTCTTTCAAAATGAAAATGAAGAGTTGTTGACATAATAATCTTGAAAGCTACCAGTTAGGAGCTTGACTGAAAGAAAAAAACTTTGTCCTCACATAATTTCTTCTAACAGCCCTGCTATTTCTTAAAAACAATTCCAAGTTTTCCAAAAGATTCCTTTTCTCAAAGCATAATACTTGCATTCATCCCAAAGTATTTTCTCTCTCCCAAACTTGATTTTGCAAAAAAATTCATTTTAATTTCATGTACTTTCATTTTCCAAACACAAAAGAATTTGAAATTTCAAGACTGTCCAAAAAAATAGCAAACCTAGTTCCCAGTCTCTGTCAGCTTCAACAGAGCACCAGCCCTATGCAAAGTGTACAGACAAGGAGCTGCCAGCTTCAACACGCATTGCTCAGAAGTACAAGATCCCTCCAGAAAGGAGAATAAGTGAAGGAGTTTGAGCATGGCCAGCGTTAGGCATGTGGCTTCACAGGGCTGCATGGCCACTTTCTTGTAAAATTTTGAGCATCCCGTGAGACCGTTCGGGAAGATAGCAGATGTCCGTGCTTTGAATAGCGCGTTCCATTATGACCACACAAGCACGTTTCTCAGCAGTTGCGCGGTCCCTGCGTGTTTGTGCCGTGCAGGTCCCGCACCCGTCTCCCTTCTGGAGCACCCTGCCCTGCGCCGTGCCACTCCGCTGCCGGGCGATGGGGAGCCATGGGAGCGCAGAGCCCTGCCTGCCGGCTGTGCCCCAACACGAGGGCTCAGGCTGCCGGCTCTGGCAGCCAAACACAATATCCATTTCCTTTCATAATCCCCATCATTCTTATACCTGATCTCTGTCCGTTGAGACAGGCGTGTTAGTGACTGCTGTGCGATCTGTCTGAACACCCTCTACTTTAACTTCCCCTATGAACATGTTATTTCCATTACGCAGAATTCACACCTTTGCTTATCTGCCCGAGAGATCTGATTTTCCCCAGAACTGCCAATTGCTCCTTCTATTGTTTTTCCCTGGATCCCATTGACTTCTATATATAGCACAATACACTCCATGTCCTCAAAAATCTATTGCCTTTCCCAGTGAAGCACACTGGGTGCCAATCACAGCCCAAGAGGGGCTCAGAGGAAACTGGCTTCCTAAGGGGCTATTGAATATGCAGAAAAATGTGTGCTCTGTTTTTCTAAGGGCATCTGCCAGAACGCTGTTACTAGATCAAAGCACAAATCAAATATTTGGCGTCAGCCATATCCCTCCCTGGACACCTCCACCTGCAGGTAGTATAATATGGTATTTCAAAATATTTATTCCATTCATTTCTATCTACACATAAATAAAACTCCCCCCCCACACCCCGCAGTGAATGCTGAATATCTGCACGCCATTCGCTCACAGCTAACTCTTTGATTCCCTCAAGCAATGAGCTAATCTAGTTTCTTTTTCAATTCTGCCTTTGGGCACGAAAAACTTTGCAAGAGTTAAGAATCAACTTTATTTGAAGCTACCCTGCTTCCTGGAAAATGTCCTCAAGCGCATCTTCCCAGGCAGTAGTTGCCAGACTTCCCTCTGAGTGCGCCCCTTTGCTGGAAATTTGTTTTGCTGTGATTCAGCAACAAGGACATCTTTTGCAATTTGTTCTTCTTTTATGATTTGTTCAAAATGGAAGGAAGGTTCCTGAGAGGTTCTTGCATATCCAAAATGAAACTTCGGCATTTAGGGAAAAAAACCCTCCTGGATTTAGATGCCTTAATTTCACCTAAATGTTTGAGAACTGAGGATCTGCGTGTCAAACTAAATGATTTGGCACCCATGTTTTTCTTAAGAGTGATCTTAAGAATTACTCCCTAGATCAATCTGTGCAGCTACGGGTACAATTACATCCTTCCTTTGACTAATATAAAGTTATGCTGCAGCTCAGAAAGACTTGTTTTGCCCTTTCCAGCTCTGTGGTGTCATCCCCCAGATTCATGTTCATGCCACTTTCCTACTGTTGACTCCAGCAATTTTGTAGCCAAGAGGTGAGTCAGAGTAGCTCTCTGATCCTACTAAAACCAATCCTGCAAAAAAGGTTTTTGTCTGGATCAAAGTCTCATGGTTGAGAGAGATCAGGATACATGGTCTTGAGAAGGGTGGAGGACAACAGCCTGTAATTAGTCTGTGAACCCACAAAGTTCCCTTGGGGTGCAATCTCCACAGGGCTTTTATTGCAGGTTAGCGAACCACACCTAAAAAAATTCACACAACTACCCTATCTATTCTTCTGAATTGGTGCGAATGGCTTCTTTGCATTTTCAGAAGAGGCTGCAGAGTTTAACTCTCATTGACAGCTGGTTAATGGCATTGAAGCCCCAGATGTCTAAACCAATGATGAAAACATAATTTATTAGAAGGCCTCAAAAAATAAATATCCTTACGATTAAAAGCCTGCATTCTTCTTGTGACTCTACTGCACTTTCTCTCCCTAAAATGTCTTTTTCAATCTCCATGTAAATAGATATTTAATAGGCAGGTTGAGCAGAAGCCTCCACAAAGACGCAGCACTGCTTCTGGATTTAATAAAGCCAATAAAGCAATACTTCACTGCAAATGTTTCCCTCAGTCTGCACTTTTTATCAGTCCTTTCAAGACAAAGCACTTAGATGTGAACTTTGAAATATTAAATTTTCTTAGGAAAAGCAAATGCCTGATATCTTATGGAGCCAAATTCCCATCATATGTCTTGAGTAACGTATCTTTCAGTTTCCTTCTTTTCTGGGAGTTGGTGGGAAAAAATAATATAGTTACTCTTAGTCTAATTAACATTTATTTCATTTATTCAAGCTTTGGAATGGATGAATCATATTTATTGAACATTTGCATGGAGTACTGCTTTGAATTGAGCTGGTTCCTGTTAACAGCAAAGTGTACTTGGATCCTTCTGATTTAGAATGATAACAGCTTTTCACTAAATAAATCATTCATGGCTAGGAATTATCTTTTTCTACTTAAAAATCCAATGTTTATTCTAAGGCTTCTCTTCAGGGAGGTATACTTTTGACCTGTACCAAAATGTGACTTTTTAATAGCTTCCTTGATGACAGCCCCTCATTATTTTGCGTTATCTAACAGATTTCTATTCATCCAATGACTTGTCCATGTTCTTCAAAGCTAAATGTCAGACACTGTTGTAGACCTCTCTTACTAAAAACAAACACTCCCAAATTCCTTTACGTATCACCTTACAAGTAATCTCTTCCTCATTTACTGATGAATAATTTGTATTAAAGTGTAAAAGTGAAGCTTTTTAGCAGAAATTCCATTAAAGAATTTTATTTGATCTCTAGCCTTACTTGGAAAATAATCCTGAGTTTTTACTAAGTATTTTTAGAGATGTTATCTATGCTTCATTATAGGCTTTTGAATTTTTTGTACACACACACACAAATTTCATTCATTGTGATTTTTGAAAAATGTCATCAGTGAAACATTCTTATGTGAAAATACATGTCTGTTTCATCCTGTAAAAATATTTTAATACAGCACTGGTTTCAATTTAATTTTAAAGCAGAAAACCTTCTATTTTTTCAAAGCTAGAAATTACAGTTAACACCCAGAATTAGTATGCTATTTAATATAGTAAAGGTATATTGCTGTGGATCAGATACCAATAGCAACTCAAATATGTGAGGTTTTTTTTTTTTTTAAATAACAGTTAATTTTGTCTTCTTTGAAGTTATTTAAAGATCTCACTATTCTGCAAGTTGCACAACTTGCTTCCATTAGGGAGAAAATCCAAGATGCTCCAGGGTTTAGTCTTTAACAGCTAAAAACACCTTTCTGTGGCATTCCAACCTCTTGTACACTTATTAAAAGGCAGAAGCTACAGTGGAAGCTTCCAATAAGAATCTCATAACATGTCCAGGGTGCCCAATTACTTGAGAATTTTCTATCAGTGTGTTCAGTGACTGTATACAAGATATCTCCTGTTTTGCTCTCTTCTTTAGTGGAGTGTGCTTTGAAGCTGTTCACTTGCATTGAAATGGGATACTGAATGCATGTGTCACAAGGAGCAATGTATATTTAAAGCTTTGCTTTTCTATAACTCTGACTTTCAAACATAGCCAGAGGGAAGACAGGATTGTTCTGGAGTACCAAAACTTTCACGTCTCCTGAACTGAGCAAAAGATGTGTGTGAACCAAACTACCTTCATGTCTTCCAGCCCAGTTTAATCCTATCAGCTTGCACCCTCAACATAATGAATGTGTTGACAAAGTGCAGTTGAGTATCTGCAGCCTGTGGTTGAATGTTCCTGCAAAGCCACCAAAGCAGCTCCCAGTTTTAGGACTGAGGATGGCCTTTGCTCATGGATTGATCTGGCTCTTGGCTGACCCCTGATCAGATATGTGGGTACCTTTGCCCTGAACCTGAACAAGTGGGACTAAGCTGGCTTCAGGCATTGACCTCATCTGCAAAACTATTTGTGATTTCAATTGGTGTAACTGAGATAACAACAAGGGCTTTTTTTTGTGGGAACTTGACAGTCTAGATAAGTGCAACCCATACTGCCTGAGGTATGAGTTTTTCAAAGACTTCCTTCCATTATGTCCATTAAATTTAGAGAACATTTTTCCTTTCTTGACCATGAGCCAACTAGGTGCTGCTGGAAGTCCAGCTGACAGTAAGGATACCCTTTAGTTCAAGGTAAGCAACACCTGCACCATTCCCCTGCTTCTCTCCTATCTCCTGTTTTTATGTGGAACACAGTTCAATAGCAGGATGAATCAGATGTGATTTGTTTGATTTACTATCAAGTTTCTGGGCACCTAAGTTGATAGTGGAGGGTAAAGTATCATAAACATGCATACCAATTTGGGAAAGACCAAGGGGTAACTCTCGTACTCAGCGTTCCCCTTTATTGCCTTGTTGTGCTCCCTGCCAGCTGCTGCCTCTGCTGCCTTCCCTTCTCCTCTGACATGCGGTGCCTGGAGTTCATTCAACACACTAAACAATTAGAGGCAAAGAGTTCGAACTTGTCAAGAGGAACATGCCCAAGAAAGCAAAGTATAATTTACCCTGATTATAAAATGCATTCCATCCCACACTTGTTTTGACATTGTCCCTTGGAGAAAAATATTTTGTCTCATAAAGAAGTCTCATTGTTGCTTTCGTTGTCAGGAGGAGGATTGCTCCATAAGCGTTCAGCTCAACCCAAATCCCACAATGTAAATATTTCTAAAAATCCAAATACTATAGCTTAAGTTTAACTTTTCATGTTGTTCCAAAGCCACAGGCTACTGGTCATACAGCTGAGACAAAAACTATGGACAAGAGTTGAAAGTCAACGTAGTCCTTCCTCTGCTAGCAAAGATGACTATAGGAATATAGAAGATAGGGTCCAGATAGGTATTGTTTGAGGTGTTAATGCTCTTCTGGATAAACAGACCAGAAATAATTGAACACTACTATTCACATGGAGAGCTGGGCTGTCTTGAAAAAAGTACACTGTAACACTGAACCAGATCCCAAGCGTGGTCTCCATCCAAACCAGTTACACTTCCCTGCCCAAAGATTGTACGATTACCAGTTTCATGTTAGTTTACAGTTCTCAGTGTTAAATGTATTCCTGGTTTATACCTTGGTGTGTGAAGGGGATTTAAGGCAGTGGGACTGCAGCCCTGAGCTACAGTACAAGAGAGCAGGGAGTCGGCAGTATCGCCGGAAAGGTCAGAACACGGGCTCTTTCTGTGACAAAACGACTTAGCATCTCTGTGGCTTTTCACTCTCCTGAAAGCTGATACTCAGAAATACCCAAGAATAAATGTAAGCAAATAAGCATAACGCTCAGTTTTGTAATGTAATATTCATACTTTTTCCCAAGCCATGCCTGGAAGGACACATCAAAAAAATTTGAATGCAGCCACCCACGCGCTATGGTATATCAATCCACAAGTTATCAGAACAACACAGACATCCAGGGTAAGAGATTAATGAGACTGCTTGTAGTTTCAACCTCAATAGGCCCTTTGTTTCAATTATTGAAGTAAAAAAGCAGCCTTTTCTTCTAAAGCTACAACCCTTATGCGGATTTTGGATATGTGTGCCACAAATGACATGCTGGAAATTTTTAAACTTTCTCCTTTTATAAAAAGTGATAATGCATTAAAAACCCCACACATACACATGCAGTCCCACTGAGGTCAAGATGTTTCACATATTTTAAAATGAAGCATGTGCTGAGTTGTTCTCTTAAAATCTGTTCTGAAATGAACTTTAGCTATTAACATTTTGCAGAATTAATTTTTCAGAGCTTGGGTTATCGTGCCCCATCAGTTAAAGTCAGCACTGACACCAACATGAATTCTATCTCTAGTTGTTGAGAACAAAGAACTTTCTCGGTGTGGAAGGAGACAAACTGGAACACATTATCTGTCATCTAATCACAGCACTGAAAGGTGTAAGCAGAGACTGACTCAGGGTGTATTATATCATAGCCAGTTTATGATGAACAAAACACGTATGAAAAATGGCGGATCGTCAGTCCTGAAAACTGGCATTCTTTATTCACAAAAAAAGCACAGATCAGTTGGCTCCAACTTTGTCTATATCATTCCCGGTAACATGCCTAAAGCCTGAACAGAACTAACATCCTTTTGGATACGTAAACCTCATTCACTTCCTTGTTGAGAAAGTTAATGTGGAGGCCAATTAATTCCATTCATTTTACAATCCAACTATCTTCCTCTGAGGAGTAACTGTAGGAAACGATAACAGGGAAGCAGTGTTGTCATTGTCTTTTTAATAAGTAATTCTGAACGAGCAAATCATTTCAAAGAGGCACAGAACCGAGCTGAATTTATCCAGCTGACCATAGGCGAAAGGTTTCATAGACATTTATTAATCTCAGAAGCATCATGTTGTTTTTCATACTTCTGAAATTGGAGAAAAAGAAAGCCATATGGGTTTCTTAATGTGCAAGTCTGGCTTGGTCATTCATTATCTGTGTAGTTTGATAATTACCTATTTCCTAGGTAAATTGCTTTGGACATTTACTTTGAGGTAGCAGATTAATGAAGTTCTTTGAAAACTTCAGGAACTTGAAAATCTACAAAGCTTCCGGAATAAAATTTTCCAGGTCAGTGGTTATTCTACTTTTAGAAATCCAGAAGACAGCACAGATTTGCCCCTCAGCTTGTACAGAGTTGGTCAAAACTTCACTCAGAGCAACACTTGCATAGATCTTTGCGTCCACTAAATTTAAATAGCAAAATTAATAAGCAGTCCAGTAAGCATGAACCCGTGATTTACTATACAGAAGCAATAAAGGATTTCGAAATAGATGATAACTAGGCTGTCAAGGTCAGTTCAACTAGACAACACCTCTTCTCTTTGGTTGTCTTTGAAAGTTAAATTGTCAGAACATTTGTGAGTATGCCTGGAATCGAACAATCGTCCTGTCTTTTTGTTAACACTTGTTTCATACTGGCACAACTCCATCGCCGCTAATGGAGTAATATTAGTTTATAACACTGTAAGAGGGGACAGTGTATATTCTTGTTGTAGCAGCTTGGGTAGATCTCCCCACACAATCTTGCACCTTAGCACAAGCCACCAAAGCTCCCCAGGGATCGGGTGAGCACCTACAGTCTCCCAGCCCACCTTCCCAGGGCTCTGGGACCCAGTGCTCCTGGCTGTCAGATTAGTTTCAGCAGGACCAACTACAGTCACTCTAAAGTACACATTGCAATATGATTTTCAGAAAAGCGATATTCTTACATAGTGCTGTACGTTTTTTCTTACACCATCATTCACTCAGCCGGAGGCAGCCCTCACTTGGCAGAGACAGCATGGTTTTGATAATGTCAGATTTCCTCTTTGCGTGACCATCAGGCTGTCAGTCACAGCGCTGGGTGGATGGCTTTTTTTATATATATATATATACCTCATTTCTTTTGATTCTGCAAAGGTTCAAATTATTTTCATCTTTTCTCAAAACTTTATATTGATTTTGTCTTCAATTATAGCAGAGAAATGTAACAATGCCATCCCTGGAGACCTCAGTACTGTGCATGCTGGGGAAGGAACATGTTCAGACTGTGCTATGGATGCAGAAAGCTTGCATTCAATGAGGTCTAGTAGGATTATACAGAGGGAAAGGGACTGTAGGCAAGGATTTAACACATTCCTGAATACTTGGGCTAGCCTGGATTGAAGGAATGGCAAGATTAATGGCGCTAAAGGAGTTTGGCATCAAAGCTCTGTGCTGCAGGGCTTGACTCCCCTGTACGTGCTAGTCTGGGATCCACCTCCCCGGGCTGGGCCTGTGCCAGGCAGTGCCCACCATACTCTCCTGCCAGGAGCTGGGCTTTGCAAACAGCTTCCCAGCCAAGGTGTGGTTATAGCAGACAACCAAGCAACTTAGGGATATCATAAAGCAGAGGTTTTTTGGGGTTGAATAAAAGTAACTTGATTTTGTAGAACTTCAAGTTCAAGCCTGTTGAGGATATTAAGCGGAGGGATGAAAGTACCACAGCAATTTTTTTGCAAGAAGTTACCATGAGAGACAAGATTTCTTGAATGCTACAAAGACTTTATAACAAACTATGGAAGACTATTTATAGAAAAAAAAAATAGAAGTCTTTATTTTATTACAAAATTGACTATTACCAAATTGGCTAGAAAGATTCAGGTAATGCACAAATTGCTTTACACATTTACATGTCTGAGTATAACAGCAGAGGAAAACAAACAAAAAAAACCCGCAGGAGACAGACAAACAAATGCTAAGAACTTGTATCATTTCAGAATGTAAAAAAATAAAAATAACCATTCATGGTTATATATATAAACCTGTACTTGAAACTGCATCATGGGAAAAAATACACTAGTGACCATAATAGCTAACATACAGTATTACATTGCAGGGCAGTGACAACTTTAACCTTTAGATACAGGTATTGAAATCTCCACAAGGAATAGACCTCTTTGAAATGTTTAGGTTCCTTATTTCCTGTGGTTCTTTGAAGCATAATTTTATATTACTCATCTGATGAAGTAACTATCCTGTCAGGATAATCATCATTTAATAGTGGCAGAACCCATAGGATTCTAGTGATTCCATTTACGGACAGGCCTTTCATGCAATAAAAGGCCACTAAGGTTTTACAATAAAGGTGTGATAAAATGGCTTGCGTGGGAGTTGGAGGCATGAAACACTCTATGGGTATCAGCAGAGTATGTGGCAGGCACAGTATCGCAACCGTCCAAATCAAAGTACTGTGCAGGCATGAGGAGTAAATCCTGTTATATACCTTTGTCCTTATTTCCCTTTTATTAAGGAAGTGAATAACATTAGGGCAAGCATACTTCTTTCATTATCCTGATTTTTAAAGGCCTGTTGTTAGCGTCATTACAGACTGCCATCTTACTTCTCAGCTTAATTCATGACATTGGTAATTTGATAAGGACTAAGCAAATTTCTTTTCCATTAAGCTGACATCTCAAAACTCTTCAACTCTGAGCTAACAGGACCAGTTCAGTCGGGACTGCTGTTCCCCCAGGTGTCCTATATGATACCCAGAAACTGGAAACCGGCTCTTTCCAAGCTAGCCTGTTGAACAGCTTGAGGCTGTAATAATTTCACTGTGCACTAAGAAGAACTATACATAACACTCCACAGCTCATTATCAAGCTCTATCCTGTACAGTCCCTCAGCTGCACTAAATCAGTATATTTGCATAGGTTTATGAACGTGCGCGGTATTTTTCTTTCCTTTTAACATTGCTTAGTTCAGCTGTACTAACTAACCACATTTTCCAGTAAAACAGCATGGGAGCTTTTGGTGATACTATTTCTGGCTCAGCAGTTGTTCAAGGGATGTGTGCTGCAGTTTCTCCACTGGTTACCGTAGGCTTTGGCTTTCCCAGGCAATGTGTATTTTTTTCAGAGAAGGCAGCAGCAGGGTTGTCATTTATTTTCTGCAAGCTGTATTAAAGAGAAAAGAATCTATACAGTGATCGATTATTTAAAAGTAAATAGCACTGAACAAACTTCAATTAAAGGAGTTAATGAAATTAGTACCCTTACTCAAATTATATTGGGTGATTCTTTCCGGTGGTGTTGGCCAGCAAAAAGCCATCTCCCATAGTATTTAAATGTCACTTGATTTTAATTTGAGGACTTAATTCCAGATCAAAGCCCCAGTTTTCCAATTTAGATTCTTACACAAGTAAGCTTTTTTGTTAGCTTATTTTCATAAGCTTGTGAGCAGAGCAAATCTTACATTGAAATTTTTTGAACCAAAAATGTATAATAAGTTGCAACATTGCATGACTATTTGCAAATAGATACTTTCTTTCTTTGTCCTTCTACCTAAAATCAAGTTTTCTAATCTAAACTCTGTAGAGCCCTGGTGTACTGTTCCTTCACTAGGACATTTTCTTTTTAATCTGTACATTGATGTTCAAAATCAAATGCTGTTTTTCAGGAAATACCTTCTAGAAATGCAGTGGAGAAGTTACATTATAACAAAATAATGGCTATTATTTTCCCCAGCAGTATATACATTTTGATTCCCCCATTTTTGATCTGCATCATGCACAGAAGACATGCTCTCTTGGAGTTTAAAACTAGACAGCTAACTTCAGAGCCATAAGCCATACAAAATTTGTCGTCTTAGTACACGGAATATTTTCTGTTAAAAGTAATGAAATGCGATGGCATTTAATAAATCTCACATTGAGAGAATAAAGCTTAGGAAAACATCTGTTCTCTTACACTCATGGTTCTATGAAAATTCTAAACAAGGTTCAAAGAGGAGAAAAGGTTCATGCACTCAGGAGACCCTTATACACATACCTTATCGTCTGCGAAATGCAATGGGAAGCTCCCGGCTGGGAATCAATATTCCTGAGTGGAGTGTTTCTACCGGTTTGTCGTCAGTTGCTACAATGTGGTATTTGCGAATGAGCTGAAACACAAACATTTCGGTCAGCATGCTTCGGCTTCTAGGTCTTCCGATTCGGTTAAATGGTGAACAACCAGGCACTGTGGACAGAATGCCACTTTAGAGTATTTACCCAGCAAAGGGCCAAGTGAAGCTGTAGTTCTGCTACCCGGCGCCCGATGCACATCCTCTTCCCGATGCCAAATGGAACGTGAGAAAAAGGGTTTATTAAGTTCTTCTGAAACCAGCGCTCTGGTTTAAACCGAGTCCAGCCATTAAAGTACTCTTCATTGCAACCCAGGGCATGGCTATTTATCATCAGAACAGTCTATAAACAAAGCAACAGAGAGACTGCCATCACAAAGTGGCTTAGAGCTACCAAGTGAATCAGCTTGTTAATGGAAAAAAAAATAATGCAACAGTAAAGGCGAGGCAGTTTCCTCAGAAGATGTAATGTAATTCTCTGAAGATAAATTCAGACATGGAAAAGGTCACAGTTTCCTCAGAAAATCACTGGAAAGTTTGAAAAAAAATTTTGAAGTGGCACACCAAAATATTTTTGTCTAAATCCAACAGCAGTGCAGGCAGGTATGGTTTTCAGTTTATGGGAATTCTTGTTCCTGGGACTCATCCTTTGGCAAAGTCATTTTGAGACTGAAATACAACCAACTTCAGTAGTCTACAGGACAGTTAACCAATGACAAAATATTCTAATAAGCTAAATTAATTGGCTTACCCCTTTGGGCAGTACATAATCTCCCAGAACCATTTCTGTGTCGATGGTGCGAGTGGTAAATGGCACCGAGGGTGTTAATCTGCAGTGAAAGAAATAAAATGGGTTAAAATTCCAGCATTTTTTCTTCCTGTATCTATCATGAGTTACTCTAAACAAGGCAAACAAACCTATGTATACTAGAAAATTCTTTCTCCCTAGTACACACTAGCTGATAAAAAACTTTGTGATCATTTTGCTTTTTGCAAATGATTTGAGAATTTTACCTCATGGATTCTTTCAGACATGCTTTTAGGTAAGGCATATTCTTCAAGTTCTCAGCACTCGGACTCTCATTAGCAGCCAAAACGCCCCGTATTTCCTGGAAAAGCTTCTGCTGAACATGTGGATTGCGTGAAATGTTATACAAAGCCCACAGTAAACTATTGGCTGTCTGAAACAAACCAAAAAGAAACGTAAGAGCTCCATTTGTGGTGACAGAAACAAGAAGTTGCCAGATGGTCAAAGCAACATTTATGGCTGGTCACTGCCTTATGGTATTGTGTAAGGCTAAGGCATTATGAGCCTTCCCAGTTGTTCTCTAGGAGTAAGGAACAGAAGAAAGAATCTAGTGATTTCAGGTAAAAATTCACCAGCACTTAGGCCACTGAAGCACCTACAGGATTAGCTCACTCTCAGATGTTATGGAAGAAAGCAGGGAGTTGGAAAGATGCTAATTTTAACAAGCTCTTGGAAAGTCAGGTTTACCGTTTCAACGCCGGCAATCTGGAGCTCTGCAATGGCAGCGTACAGCTCCTTCTTGGAAAGTTGTCCTCCAGAATAGATGTCACACAGGAAATCCTCCTGAGGGTTTGCAGAGTGTTTTTCCAGTCGACAGTCAATTGAGTGCTTGGCTGAGGAGGGAGGAGCAGGAGGTAATTAATGGAAAAAAATCACTAAAAATGCCATAAAAATAAAAGCAAAAATACGTCTCACATGCAGGATTTTGAAAGAGGATATCAAGCTGTGCTCTTTTTTCAAGTGATGAGCATTATACTGAATAATGGTGTTTTCACTTTTGAAACAAAGAACTCGGTCACAAAAATCAATTCTGAACAGAAAGAGCTCCTGCAAACTAATAGGAATTCTGCTTTCTTAAATTAGGAAAGGAAATCAGTGATGTGTTGAGTGAAATATCTAGCAAACAGAAACACAAGTGTGTAAAATTTATTAGGTGGCATTGTCAAAGGGGATCGAGGTGTTAAAATATCAAAGAGACTTAGTGTTCAGACTCCCCAAGGGGAAATTCAAGCCTTTGATTTACTAGCAGAAGGCAAAAATAGATGCCAAATTTCTACATGCTATTTTTTTTTTTTAAATATCAAGAACTAGATTTTGCCCACCCTTTCTCATGAATATACCAATTGTTAAGACCAGTTCTGAGTCAGGAGCTACCCATGCCAAGTGAAGGTGCCAAACTGTTTTTTTCTGAACAAGACTGGTCTAAAGTGTCTTTCCTAAAACCTATAAATTAAGAAGCAATACAACAAGTGCACATGTGGCTGGCATGACCAAAACTTCTGAAATACCAAATACTCAAATACCTGACAGAAATATATCACTCAGCATTACAATCATCCAAGCTTCAGAATCTTTCTTAATCTTGAGCTATAACTATCACTGTCCAGCAAAGTACTGAAAAATATAAACTTAACTTCATATCTGGAGTTGGAGTAATTTTTGTAACCTTGAAGGTCAATTCATCTTAAATAGACAGAAAGTGTTGTCAAAAAGCCAAACTGTACCTTATGATTTAAGTTGCTTCTGTTTTTAAAACTTACAACTATGTTCCAGGTTGTTCAGAAAACCCATAATTTCTTTTTCTTTTTTTTTTTTTTTTTTAGCAAACAGGCTTTTGTTGCATGTAAAATTCTTGTTTCTCAAGAAAACAACTCCTTTTGAGGTCTCTATGAGGGAGGTCCTTTTTCTTACCGGTATACCTTGCCTTTAAAGAGATTCCACACTTTCTGGCTATTTAATTTTATGACAGATTAAAGTGGACTCATGATGTTGCTGGCTCCTGAATTTCTGGGGCTTCTCTGGGGATTGGGTATTGCCCCACAACCAGAGCTACATGTTAGTCATAAGGAAACAGTGCTCCTATGCTTGGAATAGGTTTGTGGTTAGCTGCAGCAAAGGTGTCTCAATCTGTGCTGAAGGTAGCAATTAGCAGCAGCGTAGGGCAGTAGCAAGTATGAAGAAAGTTAATTCCAGCAAGTAGGAAATAGAGCAGAAGGGAAAGGAGACAAATCGTGTTAAAAAAAATAACCTGTTTTAAATATATCATCCCACGCTTTAGTATGGGCTTGCCAGACTTTTGTGTTCAGACCCTTGTGAAGTTCCACGGGGGTCACCATCATCATTCCAAAAGTAGCCATCATCTGTGGTGGAGAAAGAGTTTTTGAAATCTTTCTTTAATCTATCTACTTGCAATCTGTGAAGAAAATTAGACTGTAAAGTAGGAGGCAATTTTCAGGAAGTCAAGTATCTGGTGGGTTTTCCATCCTGGACAGAAAGAATGGGTCTCAACCTACTTAGACTGTATCCAGCTAAAAATTAGGGACAGCCAGTGAAGGATAGGAGGCTTCTCTAGTGGGTGATTCATCCTATCTATTTTAGGCACTTGTTTTAGAATGGGACAAGCCACCCTTTGGCAGTGCTGCACTCTACCTTGACAACAGATGGAGCTAAAAAACTAGGCTAGATGCCTGTCTCTTAGGTGGCTAAAATTAGGCAGATATGTATCACCGGAGCCCAAGTTGCAGCAAGATACACAGCAGGTGTGCTTGCAGGAATGACTAACCTCCAAATCCAGCGTATTTGCAAAATCCCACACAACTCCAAGATTCCCACCCAACTAACAGCAGTGTTGCACAACAGGTGTCTCAGAGGGAGCGGAAAGTTAACCAACCAACTTGACAACCCTATTTCCAGGATTACCCTGATGTCTGTACAGCATTTTTCCCCTACAGATTTAGGCATTTCATAAATGGGACAGTCAGATGGTCAGTACTAGCATTGCACATATAAGCGTCGCCTTGGATGTGCAAGGCTGCCAACACACATGTGGCGCAGAAGCTTGAACTTTTTTCAGGTGACCCATTTAAACTAGTACCCTCTCATTGGCAGCAAGGGTAGAAGATCACTACAGCCCCTGGTAAAGACTCTTCCATACCGTTTTTACAGCCTTGATGAAGTTCAAACTTTCTTCTTCTACATCCTGCTGTAGGAGACCAAACCTCTTTCCATACAGCACCAGGCAGATACCTGTTGTTAAGCAATATTATCATTAAATGATATCAACGAAAAGGTGCATGGTGTCCACCGTTTATTGTCAAGGAATGGCTTAGATTATCCTCCTGAAAAATGGTCTCTGTTCTACGATACACACCTGTGAGAACAGCACTTCAAAACAGCTCCTGCATGTTTGCTTCAGACCTGAGTAGCAGTATATCTAGCTAACGTGCCCTTACAGTAGCACTTTCCTCACAAATGAGATTCACCACTGATCCCCTCACGAGCAGCAGATCATTCTGCCAAGCAGGGCTGGCATATTTGGCAAGTAAGCTCTTTGGCAAAGCCACTGGAGAGGACTGAGTCACAGGAAAACAAGACCTGAAGAGGCCATCTAGTCCAGCGTCTCCTAACCCTTTCCACAGCCAGAAACCACTTGCAAACACTGGCAGCATCCCACAGTCTGCCAGCTTCCACCTCTTTCCACTTGCTCTTTTTATTTTTTTTTTTTCTTTCCTCAAAGCTGTCACTTCCTATTTCTCCCTTTCCAAAAGCTGCCATTCCCAAAAGCAGCCATCACCACTGACAGTGTTAAAAAACCATTTCAAACATTTTCAGGAACTCAGTACACAGGTTGCTGAGATGAGCCAGCCAAGAGCAGGCAGGTCTGGCAGAGCTCCTTCAGTTACGCGCTGTATCTGACCCTCCCTCCCTGCTGGGAACCCCCGATGCAGTTTCTTCTGCCCCAAGTCATTCCTGGCAGGTGGTTCCTTACTGTTCTCTGAAAGGTTTCTAAAGGTGGAGGCTCCCGTCTCAGTAACTTATTCCAGTCCTTCTCAAACCCAGTGTAACCACTGTAACTGGGATTTTCCAACCCTTGTCTACAGTGAGTACTTATTCACTGTTATTGGATCATTTCATTGATCTTGTGCTGATGATAATTAACAAATGTCAGATGGACAAAAACAGTCATGTGCTATCTGGTCCCACTCTAGATAAATGCACTGTGATTCCCCCAGGTTTTGGATTTATATGTCGCTATTAATGTTTGATTTTTTTTTTTTTTTGCAAGCCACATAGATAACCTGACAGAACTAAAGAGTTTGTATAGATGCTGATGAATTCTGAATGTATACTGATGGTCCCCTGGCTTTTCTGCAACCCATTTTCCATGATATTGTAGCTGATTGATAGTTTGGAAATATCAGCCTACACTGTCATCACTGATCACACTTTAACTAAAATGCCATGGCAGGTACGAAATGCATAGCATTCTCAGGCAAAAAACAACTTACTTTCAAATGACCATTTGTTGAATTCTGAATAGACATCTTCTATTTGTCCGTTGTAGTTACAAACATCATCTATTCTGTGCATGAAGTCTTCCAGGACCTAAGTGGTGGAAAGAAGAGAGAGAAGAAAGGAATTTAATGACATCAACTACTAAAAATCCTGTGTAATTTAACATTTTAGCTGTCATGTACATAGGTAACAATCTCACATAAGAGAGGAATACTTCTGTTTCCTGTTCTTTCAACAAGATTCAGTTTCCCCCTGTGTTGAGGTATGTTTGGATTTTACATGACTCTGATGCTAGTACTGCTTGTACTTTGGTGAACTGAGCTTTCCTCCACAGGGATGAAATGCTTCAGCCTGACGCTGGGATAATACTGGAGTTTCACAATAAAGAGGTTTATGCTATTTATCAGAGATGCCCCTCAAACTCAGTGAGGAACACAGAGGTTAAAGAGGGAAGTGTCCCCTGATGGGGGGAACATAAGAATAAAGCAGTAAAGGAAAAAAAAAAAACAAAAAAAACACCAGAATGCAAGAAAAGCAAGCAAAAACTCTGTTTGCGGGAGCCCGTACCATCATGGAATCGTCTTACTGTTCTGTGGAGACAACCTCAACTACAGGTTTCTGTGTGGTCTCACTTTTGGTCAGACCCTGATGAGCAGTTTGTACTTGTTATTCCCTGAACGATTTCAGAGGATTAGCTCATGGTTTTACCACTGTCGAGCAGATCAACAGCTCTCCAGGTAAACCCAATCACTCGATCTGCTTTTATTTCCCAGGTTTCCAGGGGAGTGGGGAGAGAGGAAGAAGGAGCACCTCAAAGTGCACAACCTCATTGACTGTGGTATCCAGTTTTGCAACTTCCCCGGGTTTCATTAATTTCTTTTGAAAGGCGCTCCTCACCCTCTGCCAGTCCTTTCCTTCCCTAGGTTGGGTTGGAAACAGCGAGGTGAGAAGCGGGAGCCTTACAGAAGAGGAGGAAGAGGAGGAAACCCCAGCCCCGCGGCATGTGCCACCGGCCGGCGCCGGGCGCGGAGGGGACCCCGCGGCCCCTTCCCGGGGGACGGGCGGGGGACGGG